>JABJVR010049305.1:0-22248 GCA_025773905.1 Chitala chitala | reverse complement strand
CGCTGCGCAGACATGTAAAATCACCCATTCAACGTGTCACGTATTACTCCACCTTCCCTTCCCTAATATCTGTAACCTGACACCCCCCCCCCCCCCCCAGACAACAGCGCCTAGCAGACCCCAGACTGCAGAGAGCCATATCTGTGCCAGAGAGCCTTCCCAGGCTGGCACTGCTATCAAGGAAAACCCAGGTCGTCAATGGACTCCTGCCTTGGTATAATAAAATCCGAGAAGGGAACTGCAATGTAACACTATTTCTAAGAACAATTCGCTGTGTATTGTGACCTTTATTTATTTATTTAATTGGTTTTTGTTAACAAATAAGGCTCATATGGATGTCATTAAAAGCCTTTAAACTTTTCTTTGCAAGACATGGTGACCACACAGTACAAAATTATATTTCATTACATAACAAAACGGTAATAAAGCACAGAAACCAACTGCATAAACCTCAAATTTTAAATCCAGTACATTGAGGTCACATTTGATTAAAATTTTATAAGTACATTTTTAAAAAGTCCTTTGAAATCCTAATGGAAATTAACCTTACTGTTTTACTTTGCTCTGAATGATGTAGCCCACATCCATCTTATATAATTTTGACTGTGATTTATATTAAATTCAGATATAATAATTGGCAGTAATTACACAATAAATCAAGTACCAGCCTATTTTTACAACTTACAACCCTTCTTAAGTAAAAAGATATACTCTGGGCCAGACATGGATTAATGGGGTCATATAGGATCAACTGGGCCTTTCTGTTCACTGACATCTCAAGAGGAAGTTCTGGGAGGTCCAGGGATCAGGCAGAGTAGTTTGAGGGGGACACTGAAAACCACAGCCTGGATGTGGATTTGGTGTCAGCAGTGGGATGGGTTGCTGCTGGCAACTCATGTGATGAATTTGTTCCATTCTTTCTTAGGCCCAATGTTTCACTCATAGTGACAGGTGTGCCATGTGCCAACCCATATATTATAATGCCATCTGGTCATGGCCCTACACGTACACACACACACACACACACACACACACACACACATACACACACACACACACATACATATATATATATATATGCACAAAGTGAACTGGTGTACTTTGTTTAATGAGTGCTTCTACGCAAATAGTGGGTTGGCAGGTGGTGGCCATCGGGTGTCTTGTGATTGCTGCTTCACACTCACTTGTCCAAACCCCTGGCATCAAAAGGAACCCTGGATTTAGAAATAACCAGGACTTAATCTACCCAGTTATTGTCTTCATTCACATTGAAATGCAAGATCACAGCATAACAGGCACTTAATCCTGCCAGTGAAGGGCCATGTGCAGCTGCAGGGGTAAAGTGAAGGCACGAGGCCAGCACTTTATTGGAAGGCTACGGCTCCATTGATTGGATTAGAGGCAAGGCTAAAAGGAAATGTCATTTTACTGCAGTGCCAGTGAGTGACAGCTCTATTCTCAGTTTCGGGGGCGGGGGGTGGGGATTGTGGCCCCACAAAGGCAGCAGAATGAGCAGCTCAAACATACACCCCAGGCTGCACAAGGAGATCAGGCTCTCTCAGCAGGAGCACCTCCGGAATTAAGCCGTTGCTTGTCAGCTTGTTGGTGGAGAACCATGTGGAGACTCAGACTTGTTTAAGTGGATGATGTGCATCTGACCTTAGGCCTGGAGCGAATCTCAGAATATTGTAGCAGCCCTGGCAGTTACAAAAATCAGAAATGAAACCTTTTCTTTTCTATACAGGTCACTTTTTTAAAATCCTTGATGTATATGTTCAGGTTGATGTGGACTAGAAAATACAAGCAAACACAGGCACACAGGAATGTAAAACATTATTTACACACGTCATGTATTACACCAGGTTTGACAGCCTAGGATCTGTGGCTCAATGACAGGCTTTTATTGCACGGAATCTGGCCTGAGATTATGTCCAAAAATTGGTTACTTATATGTCCAAAAACTACCTACAACATCTAAGGACAAATAACTTCACAAAGTTCATTAGGCATGTAAAAAGAAAAAAATGAGAAGAAATTAAGCAGTTCCAGCTATGGGCAATTAGTTTCTTCCTCATTCATATAAAAATGCACTTATCTTTTGCACAACTGGAAGATTTCTGTAGCTGTCCTCACTCACGCCCAAGAAGCCTTCGCATATCATACAGAAGTGTTTTCAATCCTAACACTGAAATTGTGTTTCTTACAGATGGGATTAACACTGGACTGACAATCAGGGCTGTGAGTTGTGACCATTATTCCACGACGCTCCAGACAGAACAAGTTTCTTCCCTGCTGTGTAAATAAAACACTGTCAAATGGACAAACATTACAATTCTCCCGTTATACTTTCATCTCTTTATGTAATTTGGACATTAAACAAAATAAGGTGTAAATCCCTGTATTAGATTTATTTTAATTTTAATTCTGTGTTATGTTTAAATTTGTGAACAAGCGCAGTACATTCCTTAGATCAGTTATTGGTCTTTTCAACATTATCACAATTTTCGAATTCCACAATACAGAATTGTCTATCTTAAGTAACTCATTATTTCAACACTGATACTAAATGACAAGAAATTCTACATCACGTCAGAAACAATGAGTGCATAGGAAGGTAAAATAATCGTGTGTGAGTATTTCTGAAAAAATAAACATTTAATTTAAACACCGATGGTCAGGAACAGAGAGTTGAGCTGAAGCTTTAGTTACTAAAATTAAACATCATCAGTTTTCATTCATTTTTTTCTTCCATTTCAGCTGCTACTAAACTTGATGCATGTCTTAAAGATGGAACTGCATTTATTTATCTACTTTAAAAAAAGACAATAATGCCACAGTTATGGCACAGATATAAGGTCTTTATGGCTAAAGTATAAAACCCTAATAACTAGGAGAAGATTGTTCAATGTAAAACATATGTGATATTTTTGTCACTGCTAGTGTGAATGTCCACTTCAACATTTAATCTTTACTCAGTTGATTAATTTTTACTTCCAAATATTTCAACCTTTGGTCATTATAAAAGTGCGTTCATGAAATTTCACTTTGTGGAATGGAAATTTTAACTATTCGGAATATACAGAACAACCAGCAGAAGAAATATTTACATAAAACAGAGAAGTGTTTCACGTTCCCTTAGTTTCTAATTCCGGAGAAATGTTAAAATAATAGGTTTAAAATGCTGATTTAGAGTATTTTGTGTAATGCTATTTTATGTATAACATCCTTTATAAGGTCAAATCTGTTTTCAATAACAAGTTCCAGATATTGCTGTTTGTTAGAGTTTAGCAGGAGGTCTGAGTGCAGACATGCTGTCCTGTATGTTATTTTGTGGGGATGGTCTGGGGTTGCTTTGAATCCACGCAGGAGATGTTTAGAGACGTTCTATTGAGAAGCGGCTCTGACAGCCTTCTCCAGAGAATCCAGTCTAAATGAGACCCTTTGTCTTTCTGCCTTCTTTTCTCCGTGCAGTGATTGGCCACAGGATCAGCCGCGGATTCTCAGTAACAGCACGTCTCTGCCTCATTCTCTCACGGCCTGAACTACAGCACTCCCAAATCACACATGAGCTTTCATAACCCTTTTGTGTTTCTCCATGTTATTCCTGCCCTTCAGTAAAAATTACTCTTTTTCTTTACCTACAGCATATTTTCTAAAAGTGGATTCTGTTGTCTGAAATGTTTGAATCACTGCCAGGTCTTGTTCTGTCTTGTAAAAGCTGTAATTCTGTCTCAAATCACTATTCCCTATTCGTAATGAAAAAGGTTACATACGTACACGAGTTAATAAAGAGATAAATTGTAGATACAGCACAGGCTAGATGAGTGTAATGTATGTATGTTTTATTATTTTTATAAATATTTAAACAACGACCTTTTTGCTTTATTTTTGAAAATTGTTCTTCTGTGTGTGGCCGATGTTATGTAAGTTCTCAAAATTCCTCGTTGAAACTCTCATAACAATAAGCAAGGTGTCTGCTTCCAGTTACCTTCCATACATGTTTCTCCTGCCCTCTGACCAACAGTTGACCTTTGACCTCAGGATGGGAGTCATGTTTCTCACCAATGTCACATCAGGTCTACGTGTTTATTGCTACAGATTAACCTTTTCCCACTGCGCTGTTTTCTCTGGGGTCTTCAGCACCCCAGTCTCCCCAGTGTCTTCCTCCATTTCCCTGCTCTATCACTCACTCTTATTCAAATGTACACAGGAAAATTTTTTTTTTTTTGGTTTACACATTAAAATTACACTTGATGGTTTTCAGTACATAGCTTTAATTCTGTAGTGGGTAATTTTTAAAATTTCTGTTAAAATATAGAAAAATAGTAAATATGCTAAATTCCATCTAAGAAATGTAAGTTGTGCAAAATTAGTACTCATATTTTATGCTCAAAAACTCACATCAAAGTAATTGTAAAGGCTAATTTAATGTAAGAATCACACACTCTTCTTAAATTAATGATCCTTTAATTAAGGTTTACATTAATGAATGTTAATAAGAAGCACATGAACTAACATGTTGGCCAATGGTATAAATCGAATTTACATACAGTTTATTGATAATTTTTGGTATTCGTGGTTTAGGCAGGAGATTATTAAGAAGAAAATAAACAGCAGGGTGATATTTCATCTTGAGTCTGGTAAATATCTGTGGGACAGTTTTCCCTTTTTAAATGGACATTTAAATTTGGTGTGAAGCTGAATGAGGCAGAAGAATTAGTGTTTCGTGTTGTTCTATTACATGCAGGGACAGAGTGACAAGTGTGAATGCTGACCTTCACAACACTTACTTAGCATCTAACCCCAAGGCCCTCCGTTTGGGCAAGGACAGTAGGAACGCTATAATGTGGAAATACCGAATAGTCCCTACCAATATTTTTAGCTCCAAACCTTACCATGTTAAAAGGGTTGGGGGCTGATTTCATCCCTACCCGTGTTGAAACCAAACCTCTGCGCTGGTCCTAATGCATTTATTTCTTCTCTCAGATTTATTTTTCCCCTGTTTTTTCAGGCTACCATAAGTATTTTCTGTTCTGCTGGTGGTGTTAACATTACTAAATCCGTTTTTGTCAACAGGTCATAATTACCATTTCCAGACTTGCCGATGTGCATGAACAAGCAATTAGTTTGATGTTGTTCTTTATTTGATTCCCAGCACTACAGAGAATGGATGGTTTTATTCATTATTGAGTAATATAATTGGCTAATGAATTCTTTCCCTTTTCCTTCAGATTGTCAGTCACATGGCGGTTATAGTACACGTTTAATTTTGGGCGAGATGCATCACTATGGCATTGTGGCTGCCTTCTGCTGAGCCCCTTCTCTGCCTGGGTGTCTCAGTTCTAACTGCAGCAACAGGGTAGGGTAGGAGGTGGCATTACTCCAGGCAAAGATTAGCATTAGCTTTGTGACCACACACATTGGGAGTTTGGCAGGAAATGGTGATCGAGCCATGCCCCTGTTTAGCACTTTAGCATGATGTCGTGTAGAAAGCCCAGTGACAGGAATCAGCTGAATTGCTTTTTAATGAAATCACCCAATAAGTAACGTTAATAAGCTTTATTATTTTGGATTTTGCATTCAAACCATGAACTGGTTACAATGTACCTATCTAGGCCAAATAATTAATCGTATACCACTGCTTAATTTGTTAAGAAATAAATGAGTCCTCACATGGCCTATATCATATATATCTTGAAAAAACACAGGTAAAAATACCATGTCCTGGTTTTGTGCGACTAACTCAAAATCACAAAAAAATTTAAACTTTTTTTTTTTTTACTGCTGTAGCTGTCTCCATTCCAAACATAAGCCTGTTCATTTATACGGCAACTTTCCACTTTGATCAGGGAAAGACAAGTCCTGTTCGGGAAAAGTTCACTGCTGAATACCAAGATTAGTCTGTGTCAGCTATGAATGCATAACATGTTGTGGACTGAGATTGTCAGCAGCAGTCATAACTATAAGAACTGAGCGACTGCCCAAAACTCTCTTATGGCTGCCCTCAGCAAAAAAAAAAATGAACCTAGTTCATTACAAATTTTAAAATACATAACTCTGTTGTAAATGAAAAGGTTCTTTTTCAACACTATTCGGTACTATTCTAGAAACACCTAAAAGTGTCTGCGTTTAAAATCAGTGATGCATGCTTCTCAACTGCACAAGGTTAACTGGAAAGCTAATGAGGTTTAATATAGTTTTTGGCACGCATAAATGTCATCTCTAAAGTTTCAAAAACAGACGCCTCAGCAGAACTTGGAGCCAACAAATGGTCACTATGTGACCAGTCTGTACCCGGCGGACATATCCACATGGAACATGAGAATGACCACAGCACACGGAAGCATTAGCAGCAGCGGACAGAGATACTGGGGTTACTTCTGATTAGGGCACCTTTAACCAGCTTATCAGCTCATTTGAGCTGTAAGTGGTGAGAACGAGGGGTAAATAAAAAAAGGCTTTAGGATGTATGAGCCGATGTTTGAAAGACAAGGCCCCCTAGTGGACCTTGGCTTCTAACTGATCCCTTGTATTGCTGACACCTTTTTGTTAATGGCTGGGGTTAGCCCTGAGATCAAATCAGATATCATCGTTAAATAGTACATATGCAAACAATTAATTATACAATGTAATAAAGCCTGCGGTAATCCTAACGCTTTCGCTACATGGAAATACAAGCTATAGAAACTTATTAATATCAAAACGCACGATATTCCAATATTATTATGCTTTTTCACTCAATAAAACATTATACTTTAATAGCAGTTTATTACGTTTTTAACAATATTTATGGTGCAAACTGTCATAAAACAGTTATGTGATGTTATGGCTTCCCATAGCTGTAACTTACCGTGTTGGACTTCACAGGGGATCCACACTGGTGAGCTTCGAGAAGGCATGGAACAAAAACGTGATCTGTTAAGGCAATGCATTAGGTATGGCCCCATGGCCCGATCAGAAGTGCTTCCTCAAGCTCATGCGATGAGGTTGACCCAAAGATGATGATAAACTCAGCATTTATTTTCATCTCCCGGTTTCACAAATTAAACTGCAACGAAGCAGAAAACTAAGTGATTTAACTATGCTCGTATGTTGACGTATGCTGTTTTTAAAAATGAATATTTAAATGCATACAGTATCACATGTCTAAAGAAACAACAAGTTTAGAAAGCAAAATGCTGTCTTGTGGAACACCACCACACAGGATTTCATTGTATGAGAGACAGAAGTCAGTACATCTCCATCCTTCAGTATAGTTTTCTATTTCAGTTTTGTGCCCTCTGAGATATTTAGGAAAAAGGGTGTGATGGTCAGTCAATCCCAAAATCAATGTACACAACGTTATTCAAGAAGACAGACTGCATTGCTGGGGTGTTTGACATTTTAAAGTTGCACACCAGCAGAGGGAACCCAACCCTGATCCTTGAAGGGTAAACCAAACCTAATCAAATGACAGCGCACATGACAAAGCAAAAAATTTTAAACAGCTGGCTAAGTTTTCCATGGGGTAAAATATCCTGGCATTGAATGCCTCAATCCTAGTATCTGTCCACATTTGATAAAGAAATAAGATACAGTTCATCCGTGTCAACAACTTGAGACTGAGTTTCTTTAATTCAAAACGACTGCTGTCAGGCTACTGTTGTAACATAAATTAGTTAAAGTCAAAATAGAAACAGCTTCAGGTCAGTCTAAAAGGGAAAAACGATCTGCAAATTAAATATGTCCATTTCAAATGAAAATATCCCAGGGAACGATAGAGTGTTACTAACATTTCGTCTGTGTTAGTCTTTGGGTTGGTGTGCTGCTTTGCAATGAATCATTTGTTGTTAAATGGAGCAAACAACATGTCCAATATTCTTAAAATGTGAGCAGCATCCCTGCTATATTACTGGTGTAATCTGGCAGCACCCTGTGTGTTTCATATACTTAGAAAGGCTTCTACAGGTCTACAATATTTACTTTTGGCAGAAAGTGGCAATTTGTAAAATTTATGTACCAGTGTTTAGTATACAGTCATGGGTCCTCAGAAATGAAACAGTTATACTAAACGTAACAGTAACAGCGACAACGAAAATAATAATTATTTTATTGACGTAGAACTTCACTACCCAAAGATGCTTTAAAATAAAGTTATTACATTTTTTTTTATAATTACAATGTCAACAATTTTATTCACCAGTGTTTGGGGGGCATTTTAAATACATGTCAAGGTAATAAAATAAGATAATAAAAATAAGAATTATATTAACTTGTCTTTTTTGTCTGGATAATGTACTTCTCTGGCAAGATGAGAGGCCATCAAACAGAAGCATTTTTACACAAATGTCTGCAAATGATTTATTTTGAATTATGTAATTGGGATTCACTCACTCAGAACAATGCTTAAAAGTGTAGAAACTGAAATACTTTGCTTCATATTCTAAAACTGTGTTAATTAAATAAAATGTAAACAAGTGTGGTTTTGTCATTTAAAGTACTGATAAAAACTTCTTGTTTTCCACCAAGCCTGAACTTTTTTAACTGCAGTCTTCAGTGTTCTGTATTTTTGTATTTTTGACGGATTAATAAATTAATTCTTTACTTAATTCTCTGCAGATTAATATCTCTTATTTCTTTTTTTTTACAATTTCACCAGACTAGGTGAGTTCTGTAATTTAGTTGTTTTTTAGCAATGATAATAAAGCTCTACTTCTATTACTACTGTTACTACTAGGACAACTAGACCAGGATAAGACAACTACATACATACGTTTGTGCCTTTATATTTTTGAGGTTTTTGTAGCATATAAATCACTCTGTTAACTGGGTAAATAGCATTTAACATAAATGCTGCTTTATCACAATTCATTGCAGTTAACATTTGCTGGATATTTTACAAAAGCCCCGCAAGGTTACAGTCCTCTGCGTGGTTATCAACACAATTAAAGGCAGCAGAACTACCACATGAGCAACACAGGACTGTCAATAAGGCTTCTAGCCACTTTTTAAAATGTCATAACAAGGGTATTCCCATATATTATCATTAAACATTTTTTGTAACATTCTGGAATTAAGAATTTCACTTCTGGTATTATTCCTGTTATTTGAAAGTTTTCTCCATCATCAGTTAAGACATTACATCCTCAACAAGCTGTCTAAATCTTTGATATATATACACTACAGTACATATAATGAAAAGTCCACGTTGTAATATTTTCACCAAGGCCTTGTTTTGTCTTGGGGTTTTAAATGGTGCTGTATCGCCACCTACTGGAATAAGCGTTGAATCCATACGCTTAAAGACCATTAGACAGTCTGGTGCAACAATATGGATCCCAGGACGAAAAATAAAACTGTCTCACTTCAGGCATGAAAAATGAACTTTGTAACTGAATAATTAGTGTGATTATGCAGAAACATAGTTGCACATAACTTCAAAATACTATCAGTACAAATGTACAAATTGTATAAAACACTACTACACTTTAAAACTTTATTGACCATGTTTGAACCAGTGTTCAGAAAGTACTGTATTTAAATACTACTTTCTTAGCATTATTTTTTTACATTTAAACTTGTCTGCCTGTACTGTCTTATGAGAAAGTTCAAACTAACACAGATACCATTTCAAGTACATTTTATCAGTTAACTGCCATTTGGATAACTGGGATATACAGTTGGTTAAAGCAGCTGAATGTGATGACCACAGGTCTTCGGGCAAAAGATTGAATTGTTTTCATTTTGTTTACATTTTCTTGATTTTGTTTGTTTGGCATTGTGTTTTGTTAGTTTCAGGTTTAGTTGTGGTGTGTTTGTTTCATGTTTTTTATTTTGCCTCATCTCAGGTTATTTTAGGTGAGTGAGTGTTTTTGCTTGGCTCTGTTTATTTTGTTTCATTCTGGTGTGATTTGTTTTGTTTAGTCTGAGGCAGACTTATGTGCTTTTCTTTAAACTCAAAAGCACTCAGATTGCCGTGGCCCTCGTGACTGAATAACAAGCTTCGGTTTTTCTGGCTCCGTTTGTCTGGCGCTCTCTGTGGGCTCCCTCCCAGCCTAGTCCTCTCAGCCCAAGCATGCGGCTCAGTTTGTCAGGGGCAGCTGGGAAGTCCTCATGGGAAGGGCGTGGTTGATGGTGATCCTCTGTCGCGTCTGACACCGCAGCATTCCTGCGATGGCCCTTCGGAACCTCAGTGACCCAAAAAGACCCACTTAATGAGGAAGCAATAGCAATAGGCCCTTTGGCTACAACAGGTAGTGACTATACAATAATATATCTTAACCACTGCCTAGAACACCGCAATGATTGAGCTCTTACTTCTTGTTGGCGATGACGTATATGCATGGGTTGTAGAAAGTGGAGGACTTGGCAAAAAGTGGAGCGATGATTGCCATGGGGGCGGGAATTGTTGTTGGGTCACCGAAGCATGCCCAGAGACACACGATGGCGTATGGTGACCATGCCACAAGAAACATGACAATCATCACCACGGACATCTAGTGGCACAAGGAAGAGGAAAGGCGAAATTACAGCGTTAACAAGACAAGCTCAATAACACACCTGCTAAACAGTGGTCAACCAGTACTTTAAACAATAATGAGCCATCTTAAATCCATTTGTGGTACCACTAACCAATAAAAATGACCCAACTATGAGTTTAATTGCAGTTCATTCATTCATTCATTCATTCATTCATTCATTCATTCATTCATTCATCTGTCACCCACTTTTCCTGAACAATGTCACAAGAAAACCAATAACAGGGTTTGGGTAGCAATATTAATAGAATATAGTAAATAATTGAAAAAGAAATTAATTTGCAGAGCTAAAAGTTTGGTTCCTGTTTTTCAGAAGTTCAAACCAAAGCTTAATTTATTTTTTTTTTACTTTATTTTATTATTTTTTATTATGTATTTGCAGATCCAATTTCAAAGCTCCAAAAGTGTAAGTTTTTTACTGTTACAGATAATGTTACAGCTTTATAATTTCACTGATAATCACTGATGTTTGGTTACCTTGGTGACGTCCATCTGGTCTGACCAGTCTATGTTAATGGCATCCAGGCAGTTGGTAGCAATGTACCTCTTCATGGACACAGACACGTTGTAGTAGCAATAGAACATGACAAGCAGAGGAACGATGAAGTTGACACAGATCACAGCCATGGTGTAGGAGACGAATGACCTGTGTGTGGAAACGGGAGCACAGCACTGATGAGTGACCGGGTTCTGCGTGCTCAGGCACCGCATCTTTTTTTCTAATAGATACAAGTGGCCCTCTGTATACGTGTCTTTTAGTTAATTAATACATTTATTTTTAAGACTAGGCTTTTGCGTTTTTGAATTCTGCATTTTTGGAATGGGCTCAGGCAGAGAGACCTTTCATTGCACCGACCCCCTTTCTCTCCCCCTCCCCAGGACCGTTGCTTAGCTACACTCTAGTACCTGCACGTTTCTGGTTGTCGTAATTTAAATGTATTCATAATACATAACATAATGACCAACTAGCTATGTTACAGTGCGCACTGACCTTGCTAAACGTGGTGTGGGATTACAGCTACCGCAAGAATTACTCAAAAACTGGAATACAAAACCTAATCAGTTTCAATTATGGTGTTGTCAAATAAAAAAAAATTACAGTTGAACATTGTCCTATTTGAAATTATGCATTGATACTGCAGTACAGCCTATCCATCCATCCATCCATCCATCCATCTATCCATTCTCTATACTGCTCATCCAATTCAGCCCATCCCAGGAGGTGCAGTACAGTATTGACTTTAATTAAATGGGGTTTTAAACAGCATCAGAACAAGAGCAGAGCGATGCACCAGCCTCTAGATAAAGACTCACGAATCATTGTTCCTCCAGTTAATAGTACAGGTGGCTCCCGTGGGGTCGGGCGCATAGCTCGCCCATCCCAGCACGGGCATGGAGGACCAGAAGAGGGCGTTGATCCAGGCGCTCAGGATCATGATGGTGTAGGAGCACGTGTTCATCTTCTGCCCTGTAGTGGAAGAGCAGCGGTGACCAGCAGCGAGATCGCCCTGTGCCTTAGGGCTGCCCCCGTCACCGAAAGGCTTTTATTTTGGCTGCACTATACATGCACAAATTCACAGAATAACTTGGCCAAATTGCATGACAAATCAATTAGCAAGGCAAGAGCTGGTTAGCAGATTAAAAGCTGACAACAGCGCGGCGATTAACTGAACCCCGTGAACCCTGGAGTCCAGCTGAGATGTTTTTGAGATTGAACAAAATGCCAAAGGCAGCGGGCTTCACCAAGACAGAGCACTGTGTTCATGTGTCGTGGGAAATAGGTCCCGCAGCACCAGCACACAAGAACAAGAGGGTGTACCTATGTCGGCTTTGCAAATGGTGAGGTATCGGTCAATGGCGACCACAGTGAGGAGCCCGATACTGGCCATCCCAAAGAAGATGTTCAGAGCAGCGTAGATCTGGGGAAGAGGGGGGCCAAAGACCAGTTGAACACAGTTGAACACAGTTGAACAGTGCCAAGGACACCACTGATGTCATACAGGGAGCTAACGAACTGCCAGGACACTGCGTCACATTACTTTTTTTTTTTTTTCTTTCCCAAGCCATTTGTAGGAAACTACAGAATAAGGAAATAAAAACATTGATTTTATGGAACATAAACTTCTCATTGCATAATAGCAGCTTTAATAAGTAAGCAGTGTAAGGTGTTTAGCAGAACACAACATATTTTATTAAATAATCTCTTCTCTCAGTGGCAGCTTATCCTCATGTTTTTGCCGTCCACGTCTGCACTACTAGACTCAAAATGTGTCCCTAGAATTCATCAGCGTTGCTGACTGTCACATTTTCCTGTGTTTGGTTGAGATCATTGTTCAATAGCTGTCACTCGCTGAGTTACCCAACAGACTCATGAAGTGCCTTGGGCCACTTTCTTGTAAAAAGCACCGTGTACAAATTCACAGAATTATCTGAAGAGCTGGACCTCGGTCCCCATTGCCTGCGTGACTTAGACTGACGGTCACCCCAGTGAGCGTCCGCATCTCACCAGCGTACCCACCTGGCATCCCACGTAGCCAAACTTCCAGCTGCCATGGAGATCTGAGGCAGCGGACATGGGGTAGCCGATTCCTGCGACTCCAACGTCGGTGAAGGCCAGGTTGATGATGATGGCGTTGGTGGCATTGCGGAGCTCCCTGAACTTGGCGAACATGAGCAGGACGACGATGTTGCTGGTGATGCTGATTACTCCTGGGGGGGGGCAACACATGGTACAATACACAGGTAGAGCTGTTTCCTGTGAAAGGTAACTCACATTAAATATGTTTACTCACCTCCTAGTCCTATTGTTAATCCTATCTTTATTATGTTTAACAATCCCTAAACTGCAGAAAATTTGTTAACTCAACTTATTATATTTATGATACTATAATAAATTATTTAACTTAGTATTGATTCAGTTAGGAAGCATTTATCAACACGTACAATATTTTGATGCTGCCCTAAGGTTCATTACTTCCTAATAAATGCTCCTATTGTAGCCCATCCAGTTTCTTAATCAGTTCCTTGGCCTGTTTTGCTAAAGCACAAACGGTGTCTTTTGTAATTTATATGAGACAGTCTGAAGATTGTTTTGCTTCTATTCAAACATTTAGCGCAGAGTTGGCTGGCTAATTTTTTGATGCTTTCATTTGGGAAATCAGAAGTGTAGCAAATATTTGGATCAGTCTGGAGGTCCAATGGGTCTCATTACTGCACAGCCCTAAGGTCATGGGTTTGAGTCCCACCTTGGTACTGTGTGGGTGGAATTTTCTTCCCCTTCTTGTATGTGTGTCTACATCCTATCTGTGATATATTCTCCTATGATTTCTGTAAAAGGCTCCAGGCTCCATACAATCCAGACAAGGTAAGCTGTTGTGGACAATGGGTCAATGAGCTGTCCAAACAGCTAGAAATCTATTTTAAAATGATAAACAGGATTAATTTTGATATAGACATGTACCCTCCGATCTGGCACATATCATATGATCAGCAGCTTTAATTAAAGCTCACACACTGCTATAGTCTTGACTAATTGTATTGTTTAAAAATAAAACGTAAATATTACAACATATTACCACAGCACAGGCAAATTGTACCTACATTTGAATGGATCTGTCACTAGCTTTAGGAGAAACATGAATACAGCGACAGGGACAGTGGAAACTGGCATGAGTTCATAGCCTTGATTGGCATTCGTCTGATGTGCAAAGACACTAATTTTAACTCCTGTCAAATTGACTCTATTCCATTTTTTTTACAGATTGTTACCCAATTAGTGTAGTTGAGTCACTGGGCGTGTATACAATCACTTAGCAGTAACCATTTATGCTTACAACGGAGGTTTCTGTGTCAAACACAAGTTTTAAATCAGAGAGAAAACTAATAAAACAGAAACGCCTCATTAGGAATGCCGAACTAATATTAAATAAACTGAGCTCAGATAAGAATTAATCCGGTACTTGTGATTGTCCAGGCCAGACAGGCTACTGTATAGTTTTTTTTTTTTCTCTCATGTGACAAAGGAGCCCACAGCCTGCGAACAAGTGAACAGTTTGACATAACTTTCCAGACTACTGCCTTTACCTGCAGCGATTAAGTAGCCGGCTACTATGTTGTGCTCCATCTGCGAAAATGCAGAATGTCCCCCACTGAAGCCCCCGCTCTCCGTTTCATTAGAAGTCGCTGTCATTTCGTTGATGGGAGCCGGGGCAGTCCTGTTGCGGCAGAGCTATAAGGGGCGCAAAAAGTGCTCAGTAGGCGAGCCGGTCCGCACAGCGAGCCATCGGTTCGGATTCTCTTCGACGGTTTTTTTTCTTCTCCCAAGCACCGAGCAGTGTTGTGCGCCCTCCTGACTTTTGTCCCTGAAAAGTTTGCAAATTGTTCCCCGAGCCCCAGAGCAGGATAAGAAGACGGGATTACTGGTCACGGGGAGATTTTTAGCGCAGGATACACCTCCAGCGTGCACCACTCAGCAAGCCAAACTCCGCAGCAGCCTTCAAACGAGAAAAGGGACTTTCTGTCATGCCGTGGCGCTGGCAACACAGGAAAGCTGTTTACAGGACAAAAGATGGCACCATGGCTCAGATCCACCTACTCTTTACTCGCCAACTTTCTGTGCAAAACTTTTCCCACAGTAGCTTGTCATTGTCCCATTTCTGTTTGCTTGTGGATCACTAAACACATAACTGTTAAGGCCTAGATTAAGCAGACATTTTACTGATTAAAACCTTGAAGAAACCAAAGACAACAGGCATTAAGAATACTTAGTTTGCATCGTTTTCGCTATTCTGAAATATTATGAGATGGGCAAAAGTAGGGTACAAACACACGCCAAGGGCCAGATCGGATTTGGATTTTTGGGATGATGTTACTGCTTGCACTTTTGTTCTACTGCCAGTCTGAGATATACAATGGGTTTTACTCTAGCTGTTTAACTAGATTAAAATATAACAAGGAAAAAGTCGTGTGTTCTCTTATTGATGAACTGTATGCCAAGTACAATATAATAAAAGGTATAAATTGCAGCAACAGGCCGTCAACTGAAAAGTCAAATTATGCAAAACTTTATAACAAATGTTACAGTGGTTTTGTATTGAAAAAATGCTTCCTTAATCAGTCTGTGAATGGAAAACTAAAGTGGAATTTACAAGACAACATTTACAAAAGCATGCAACAAATTACTAATATAACAAAATAATACTATAATACAAAAATTTACCCAAAGAAAACTGCATATGCAGAACAATAACAAAAGATATTCAATTTATTTGCAAAATGTCACTTTCTTTAAAGCAATTGTCTCCCAATAACACAATACGGGTATTGGAAGGTAAGTTCTAGAAGGTCCATGTTGGAAAACAACATTACCAGAGATGGTATAATTTCATTAAATCATCCTTATCAAAATATATTCAAACATTTATTACATGTCACAAATGTTCAAAGTTAAAAGGACAAATGCCCTTCGGTGTTAAATTAAAACTGATTCCACAAAACCAAATGCAGTCTCATAAGAGGTGGAGAAATAAAACGCAAATAAAAATAAAACAGGGTAGCAAGGCTGGCCGCAAGAATCCGTACAGGTGAACACCAGGTCAAAGACAAGTGAACACAGCGATATGGCCTCGTCGCTCCGGGAAACGTGCAGAACCGGAGACAAACTGGTAAACGTTGCTTGACCAACACAGCATAATTCATCTCCCTCCTATCACAAAGAAAGAGGAAAGTATCACAGAAAGGAACCCCAAACGAGAACCCGCCCACTCTGACGCCAATCAACTCTCTGGAACATGAATAGGAGTTACAGTTATCCCTAATACCTACAATCTTCTGCAGCATTTAACGTTAGACAGAATGCTGCACATTTCCACTATACTGCAAAACATTTGCTTCTGACCCACCAGATCATGAATGGCATTTTTATTCACCAGCAGCTCTGCTAAAGTATTTTAATATTAATAGCAAATCATACTGAACACAAAAATAAGCAGTGGATAAGAAAAGTTTTACGCCATGTAAAAATTACAATACTTAAAGTTTATATTTTACTCTCTTTTTATAGTATGTATTATTCAATTAGTAATTTTCACCCCAATTACTCAATTTATGCTTCCGTGCAACAAGGGCAGTATTTATAATGTCTATATAGTATTACTATAATCATCAGCACATTATCAACCTGAATTCATCAACATCTGCCAGGCTGGATAAATCCGTGTCCCAGCAAAAGTCTTTTGAGACTCACCTCTGAATCCACGACTGCCGCCACCTCCTCTTCCTCCTCTAAAACCGCCCCCTCGGCCGCCGCCAAAACCTCCGCCCCGGCCACCACGGAATGAACCTGCAAGAAAACCAATCAGTTAGTGGACGAACATGACACGCAGGGCTCATACACAGCTTCCAAAAGTGATCCAGAAGGTTCCACTCAAGAATACCAAGTAAACCGCTCAGTCCACACATGTTCTACAACTCTATGAGAACACCACACACAGCCACAGTCCTTAACCTTTCCCCTTGTGCCCTACAGTATTTGAAGGTTTTCCAGCTTTCTTTAACAAATCCAATCTCTGGACAACTTTTACATTGAATATTGTACATAATTCAGGTAATGCATTAAGTTGCCAGGTTGAGTGCTTCAATGCTTGGGTGTGGAAAAACCAAAAAGCAAAAACTGTCACACTTTGCAGCCAGCCAACATAATGGCTGTGATTCACTGCACACTGCTGCGATGCTCAACGATGACCAGAACGCTCCTTACCTCCCCTTCCCCCTCCTCTCCCCCCACCTCTGCCCCCTCCTCGGCCACCACGGGGAGGGCCCTTCTCTCCTGGAGGGCGGGGCAGGAATCGCTGTAGGGGTAGCAACTTCATTGGATCGATGTAAAACTGGACAGAGGGAGGTATGGTTAGTCCACAGTAACAAGTAATTTTCAAAACACCTTTTAACTTACTACACATTTAGTGAAACTACACCTTAAATTGCCAGGGCAACATGGGAGCTTGAAGAAATTTAACATGAAAACAATGGCTGTTTTTTTTAAACAAACTGAACCTTTGTTTGCATTGCCATTATTACTGACTACAACTTTCATTGGTTACTGTGTATATTTCTACTGTAGATAAAGCAGAAAAAGTCTTTTACCTTTTGCATCTTCTTAAATGAGGAGGCCTTCATGTTTTCTGAAAGTTTCACAGAAAAATACTGTGCCACTTGGTTAAGGGTCTTAAAAGCACAAGATACACTTTGGTTACTCAGACTTCGACATTAAAATTTCAGTACGACAAAATTAAACACTACATAACTTTCAGAAAAAACACAAAAATCTTCTGCTTAATAAAGAACTTTTTTTTTCCCCCCGAAATCAGTAACAAGCTCTGACCTCAATGTCACAACCACAAGTAAAGCAAGATGATCAAATTTTCACATCACAGCTAAAATGAACAGAGCTGGGAAACATGGCAAACACTCAAATGCCACAGTGGATACGAAATCCCGGAGTTGGCCAAAGATCTCATCGACCTTTCCAATCTGCTCCTTGTTCTCCAAGTAGACAGGAGCGTTGAAATAGGGAACTTTGTTCTCCTGAGTGACACATTTACACACAATGTCATCTTCGCATGGGTGCATAAACTCTCCCACCTCTGCAACAGCAAAGATAAGTAGGCATGAGGAACACTCATCTCAGTTATACAGAGTGCTGTCCAACAAGATTACAAACAACAAAACTGCAGATACCTGCATTTGTTGCAACAAACAAAACAAACCAGAGAGTGTGTGAATGTGAATCCATCACTGTTATGCACAGTGAACAAACGTTTACAATAAAGTATCCCCACAACGAGCTTGGCAACCTGTGTCGTGTGTTTGTGGTTCAGTTAGAAAAACATGCTTAAGTAAACTATACGACCATAACTGTTTGCCCTACATAAAACGTAAAACTAGTGAGAGTGTTCTTTCCCTTTTTGAAATATTTTCATAATTTTATTGCAATTGTCAGACTACTGAACTTTCAGTTAATTACCATTAGGCTTAATTTGGTTTAATATGGGATAATAGGTATGACTGTACCTGTTAACACAGGTACACATGAGCACATGTACCCAGCTTCACAGTACATCAGCTCATAAGATCTCTGCTAGTCCTGTTCTTAAGTGTTACACTATTTAAATAAGATGGGCTTTCTCTTACCCACAACGTGGTCTGGGGGTCCATAGTCTTGCTGTCTGTTAAAGCCGCCTCGACCACCCCCTCGAAATCCACCTCCTCCTCCCCGGCCTCCAAAGCCCCCTCGTCCACCACCTCCTCGGTTAAACCCTCCTCCCCTTCCTCCTCCCCTTCCTCCTCTTCCACCACCTCCCCTGAATGACATTTTCCACGCAGGGGTTTATGTAAAGGTACTGTGGAAAAAAGTACTTTAATTTGACAGCATATAGCGTGACTGTAATACACTGGAACATCTGCAATACTTTAATCCACTGTATTAAAGTTTAACAAAAATGGTAAAGTTTCAAAAATTTGCAGAAATGTTAATTAGTGAAGGTATTTGTGAACGTTTACTATACTTTGAATAACGCTAGGGCCGATACAGAATTAAAGTGAAAGTGGGAAACACTTCATCTTCGTATACACTATAATAAATATTTCTATTCTATTATCTATTCTATTATCAACACGACTGAATGCATTACGGGTTTAGCTAGTCTGGTAACTTAATACAATCAAATACAATTAAACTTAATAAAATTAAATAAACATTATGTACCCAAACAAGTCTAAAGCCACTTCAACAGAGATATACAGTAAAGTGTACACGCTTCACTCTTCCTGGTATTTTTCTTATTACACTCATACATAAAATACAAAAGATCATGTACATTTTTCTTTTTACCTTTCAGGGATGTTCTTCTTTATCGATCCTAAAGGAAAATTAATAAAAGATTCAATGAACAATCAGCACGCAACACGACCACACCGCTCCATCTCCGCGTGTACCACACTGCTGTTACCTAGACGACCTGTAGAATTACCGTAAATTCCCACTGTCGTAAATTACAGATACAGTATCAAAATAAATTCAATTCAGCACCTATAAATCTAATTAAACACAGTAATAATCGGAAAAGCTTTTAAATTACAAAAACAATTTTTTATGATACCAAGTTATTAAACTTAGAAATATGCAACCTTATATTAATTGCCTTTATTACGTCTTCACGTCATACGTTTCTGTTTTCGGTAACAGGAAGTGAACTGGTGTCTGACTTTAAAGCACTTCCGTTTGTGTGCAGGTGTCACGTGATTATGTATTCCGAAATGTTCTGCGGAACTTGATTTGTGTCACAGTTTATGGATGTCTTTTGTTTCGTTTGAACCCTAACATTGTTATAAAGTGTGAACGCATCACTCCCTGGTATCTGTTTCTGTTCAGGTAGAGCTATACATTTTGTTGGGTTATTGTCTGTTGTCAGTACTGTCAGGTCGGTCGCATTGGTTTTTAATATTATGTTCCGTGTAACTTGTAAGTTTTCTTTTTGTCCACAGGATTTTTTTCCCTTATTCTTGCTTCGTGTATTTATTGGCAACAAAATTTTGGACAAGCTGTTGCTACCATGGGTGATGTAAGTATAGTGAGTGAAAATATCACAGTGGCAGATTTAGAATGTCACAAAATAACTGTATAATTTGCTGTTACATCATGAAATAGCAAAAGTACTGATGGTAATGGGTAATACTTTTTAGAATCTAATGGTCCGTCATCACTACAAGCTTAATATATCGCTGTCAGGCGTTATTTTCCAGGAACTATGGTATTACTTTACCCTAATATTTTGTTGGGTAATATGAATTGTTTTCTGCGTGTTTACACGAGAAATGTTTTTCATTTTATTTCAGGATCTGAAGAGATACCTTTATAGACAGCTGCCAAGGTTGGCATTATTTATTGTCACAAAGAGATGGACGGTACTCTGAATTTGAATTTTAAAGTAGAAATGTAATCCATTGAGCCTGTGTACCGTATTAAGACCCATGCGCTTACATGGCGTTTACTGTTGCTAGTTCTGCAAATTTTAATTAACGCACTTTCTCCATTCCAAATCTTTAGCGTGGAAGGTCTGCATGCGATTGTTGTGACTGACAGAGATGGAGTACCAGTAATTAAAGGTGACAAAGCTTTTTTTCATGGTTGATTTTTATTTATTTATTTATTTTTAATGTATTGAGAGTGCGAGTCAGGTATTTTTACCAGTCACTACAGGAGGCCACATTTGCCATATTTTGGCTTTGAAAATAAAACTGTATAGGGACAGTCAGATTTTCCATAAAATATTAAGTCTTGAAATAATTTGTCTAAAGTAACGTAAAGCAAATTGTGAATAGCCGTAATGTACACACTTTGAATAAACATAATTTTGATTGACTTGTCATGATGCAAAGCTGTTTTCTCATTGGGACGTATAACGTTCTTTGAATTTAATTGAATGATTTGTGAATTTCTGCATACTGTTTTCAGTTGGCGCACAACTGGCTATATTAAGGGAAAAAAAATGTCAACCTTAATATGGACATTGTTTTAGGGTGCAATACCATGATTTTACCTGATGGGGGAAGAGATTTGCCAATAATTTGTTCTGTTTGAACACCCAAATCCTTCCAACACATTGCTGTTCTACCACTAGTTGCCAACGACAGTGCGCCAGATTATGCACTCAGACCTGGGTTCCTCTCCACATTTGCCTTGGCCACTGACCAGGGAAGCAAACTGGGCCTTTCTAAAAACAAGAGCATAATCTGCTACTACAATTCATACCAGGTAACGTCAGGATATATACATCATAATTCCCATAATGCCTTGGTCATGGTACCATAGCAGTATCTGCAGCATGAGTGGATATGAACAGTCTAAACCTACAGGGTTTCGTCACGATAAACAAACATTTTTGTTGACAGAAACAAATACTTGTTAAATCACAATACGTTGTCTGTCACATCAAAATCTGTCTGTAATAGTGAATTGTTAGCATAGCCTTACTGTTTAGTAAACCTGTCACTAATATGCCAAAATATTAAAAATTGCCACATTTAGCTAGGATGACTAGAATATTCTATACATATTATCTAGCCCTTTGTGATGGGAAGTGAAGATGAACTGGTCTTGAGGAGTTGTGTGTGATACGGTATGTAAACTCCATTTTCCCCCCTTTTCACCTCTTGGTCAGATTGTTCAATTCAACCGGTTGCCCTTGGTGATCAGCTTTATTGCAAGCAGCACAGCGAATACAGGTAAGGCTGTCATTGAAAAGGCTTTCATACGTTAAACACATGGAACATTCTGTGGTCACGGTCAGCTGTATGCGTTATAGATGGGCTGTGATGTAGTGGTGTTCTCTCCCATCATCCCCTGGTGTGTTTTCTGTATTGCGTGTATGTGCTCTTGCAGGGTTAATCATCAACCTGGAGAAAGAGCTTGTCCCCTTGCTTGAGGACCTCAGGCAGGTGGTGGAAGTGGCCTAGACAGGAAGGCAACATCACCTGAAAACACAGAAAACATTCAACACTGGGGCTGGATCAGTGTGCGCGTGTGCTCTGAGAGTCTGTGTATGTGTGATCTTTGTGTTGCCGTTTATTCTGCTTTATCACGCGCGCGCGCACACACCCACACACACACACACACACACACACACACACACACACACACACACACACACACACACACACGGCTCTCAGGTTTGGA
>JABJVR010049304.1:0-13445 GCA_025773905.1 Chitala chitala | reverse complement strand
CGTTCGTGTGTGTGTTCGTGTGTGTGTTCGTGTGTGTGTTCGTGTGTGTGTTCGTGTGTGTGTTCGTGTGTGTGTTCACTGTAAAAAGTGTAAAACTACATTAGGTGGGTTTTGCTGTCATTGTCAATGAGTGATTTCTTTAGATAAAGTTTACCAGATCATACATTGTTCGTTGGGCTAAAGTTACTGCATTGCCGAACACTTTAATTCAACAGTTAACTTCATTCATAAGTAATAAAATAGACTAAAGTGCTTGCACCGCTAGTATGAAAAGCTAGGTCACAGTTGCTGTATGTCCCAAAGAGGATTTAATGTTCCTCTTTACACAGAGTATTCATGGGAATCTAAACCCACAATCCCGGTCAGGACTCAGCTGCAATAAAAATGCTAATCTAAATTACATGCCTGTATTGTTAAAAGTGTACAGTCTGTGACGAGTAGTACCTGCGGCCTGCTGACATCAGAACATGTGATCAGCAAAACAGAAAAACGTCACTACTGATGCATGTCAGACACGCATTTTTCATGTGATCATAAATACTTTTTTTTTTTTTTACGATTAATGATTCACTAATATGAAAATTAGCATGTGATGCGGCGGTACGTGTGATCATGATGTAACCCCCCCTCCCTCCAATCTATTGACTGGTTTTGCAGCTGGACTCAAGAGCCCAACACTACCGTATTGATAAGAAGCGTTTGGAGGGCTACTGCAATGCCTGTAGGGTCCTCACCGGGGCCTGTGACCCCATTGATATACTGCTCACCCCCTATCACCAGATTAACACATTCATCAAGACTCAAAATTATCAGGTACAGCTTTGTTCAGATAGGTTCCCCTTAAATTCCTAATTCACATGTTACCAGTTCAACACGAACATGTTATTTCCATTGACAGTTTTAAGTATTGGCACAAGTAGAAAACCTTGGTTTTTCATTTACTGCTTGCTTTGGGGGCCTTTTTCTGCTTCTAGGCTCTCATTGATGCATTCATTAAGGACAACATGGCACTTAGTTTGCCTTTTCACTTCAGACAGTCCGTTCTTCGGGAATTTGTCCACAAGGCTGAGCAGGGGTGAGTGGATAGCTCCTATCGATGGATACCTGGATGGCACTTCTGGCGCTGTGTGTATTAAACCTGTGTGTGGAGTGTGCACATTTTCCCTGTTTGCGTGATTTCCTCTCGGCCAAAGGCATGCTTGTTAGGTGGATTGGACAGCTTTGAGTTGCCGTGCGTGTGCGGTTGTGTCCAATCCATGGTGTCTCCTGCCTTGCACCCGTGTTTCTGTAAGCGATGAGCAGTTGGATAGTGAAAGGATGATGCAGATTTTTAGCATGCATACATTCATACATACGTTCTTGACATATGCATGCATCGTTGTTGGCGTTCCT
The DNA here is from genome assembly GCA_025773905.1 of Chitala chitala. Classification (NCBI taxonomy): domain Eukaryota; kingdom Metazoa; phylum Chordata; class Actinopteri; order Osteoglossiformes; family Notopteridae; genus Chitala; species Chitala chitala. Next base: position 12,053 of record JABJVR010049304.1, on the reverse strand, counting down.
GTGTGTTTTGTTTGTGTGTATAGACATGTTTTGGAAAAAAAAATGATTTTAAGAAGTAATGCCTGTAAGAAGAGTTAACAGCAGAAAGCTTGTGTGTCATGAACAGGGACAGGTCTCTGGATGAGGTGTGTCATAAACTGTGTGTATGCAACTCTGTGCGGGACGCGCTAGAGGGACGTGTGACAAGTGTGTCCTTCTGCCAATCGGTGCTCAAGCCAAGAAGGCAGACAGTAGAGTTCCTCCTTGAGGTAAGTGGGAACTTATGGTTTTTGTGTTCAATGCAGAGGTGCAATACAGGTAACATCTGAATGAAACATTTTGTGTTGTGCCTCTAGGTGTGTTCACAGTCATTAGAAAAGAGTAGCAAGTCGGAGATCGCAAGAAGAAACATGGCATCCTTCCTAAAGTAAGTACAAAAACACCAGCGACAAGTAGACTGGGAGCACAGGTGAAGCTCACAGTGCTGACCTGAGACAGGTCCTAACTTGAGTGTTTACTACAGGAATCTCTGCGAGAGCTTAACGGAGCCTCAGCTAGTCTTGATGGTCTCCTCCCATAATCTTTTCACTGAACTGCTGGACAAGGAGGAGCGACAGACCCTGACAGAGCAGATCCGGAAGCGGACAGCAAGTATCAGCCATGCCCCCAAACCTCTGCCATCATTCTACGACATTCCAGGTGCCATTGTTGTGCAGCCTCTGATGCATTTTAAATTAATAAGCTATGGATGTCCTTTGGTATCATCTTTCCACTCCCTGCTGTGATTCACACTAAGGTCCCTATATAACAGTTTCGGCAAGTGTGAACATCGGCCAATTGGAGCACCAGCTCATTCTGTCCCTGGATGCCAAGAGGATCCGGCAGATCCTGATTGAGCTCCACGGCATGGCTGAGCGTCCCTTCTGGAAGATCAGCAGCAAGGTCAGGGCACACGACGAGACTTCCAGGGACATTAGAACAACCTGGTCCCTTTCCTGGTTTGGATGTCAAAATTATAAATTTCCTATCTGCTTGTTCCCATTATGTTTCCAGTGGGAAGTTCCGGCTGACTATGTCAGTGTGATACTGGGCATCAAAGATAACCTAACGCGAGACCTGGTGTACATCCTCATGGCTAAAGGTTTGCACTGCATCGTAATAAAGGTCAGTTCCAGCCAGCTTTAGTAATGAGTGAGCCACATCAAGCAGGACATGGAAACGTTAACATTATAGCCAAGCTTCATATGTTCCTAGTTTTCAGGCTTCACCTTAAGCAAAAAGAGATGTGAAACAAGTTATTAGTTTCCCCTTTCATTACACACAGATTTGGATTGTGTCTGGGTCTGTTCAGGTGTGGAACATAGTACACTCTGTGGTTAATCTACATGTGGTTCTTCAGTGTTGGTAACTTTCCTGGGTTCTTACTATGTTCAGCAATGCTAGAAAATGACTCAAGTCACACACTGTGTTAAGGGTTTTGGACCTTATTAAAGCAACCTGAACACAAGGTCGTAAACGGAGAATATGAGCAGTGAGACGCAGTGGTGGTATTTCTTCTCCAGGACTTTAACCATGCGAGACAGCTCTTTTCTGCCTGTTTGGAGCTGGTGACTGAGTTCTCGCCAAAGCTGAGGCAGGTGATGCTCAACGAGATGCTCCTATTGGAAGTACGGGCTCATGAGGCAGGAGCAGGACCAGGTGCAAGCCGTGAAAGACCCCCTGCAGATTTGGTCAGCCGAGTGCGGGGCTACCTGGAGATGAGGATTCACGGTGAGTGCCAAACTATACGTGAAAATGACAAGCACAGAAAGGTCCACAGTGTAAAAAAACTAAAATAATAATTTGATCTCAGAAAGGACCGATAACAATTGTGAATTTCATGAACTCCAGCATTTCAAGAGCAGTACTCAAGGCTGTGATGAAACACTGTGTCGGTTCTATTGAAATTGCGCTTCTAATTTTTGCTAGTTGTGCAGGTGACATTTTCCAAACATGGAAATCTTTGCTTCTGTTGCCAGATGTTCCCCTGCGGCAGATAGTTGGAGAGGAATGCGTGGCCTTCATGTTGAACTGGCGAGAGAATGAATACCTCACACTGCATGTGCCCCAGTCTCTCATTCTGAACAACGCTTACGTCAAGGTACAGATGTTCCAGTCCAGGCCCTCATACCCCTCTGCTGACTTTACTGTTTGTAAATGCGTGACGTTTAAGTATACTGAAGGAGAACAAAAGGACTTTGATTTATTATTTTTTTTTATCCTAATCACCTATTCAACGTTTGTCCATTTCCCTGTTGGTGTCAGTGAAGTCACAAGTAGTTGGGTCTTCTGTATTTTTGAATGAAGCAGTTAGCTGCATTCACAAAAGAAAAGTCGCCTGATGTGTAAGAAATAGTCAAACAATGTCATTACTGACATTGAAAAATGCTTGTGATAAATGCTAATGTAAGGGTAACATATAAAAACTTGATTAGGTTGCTCAAGGACATCCCTAGCTACAGGGGAGAATGTCCATGTAATACCTGTAGTCGTGAGCTCGTACGCTATGTGCAGCTCCTCTTTCTTCACCGACCTTTTTTCCGTTTTGCATTCGTTGGCAGCTGGGCCAGCTCCTGGCCGCCACCTGCAAGGAGCTCCCGGGACCGAAGGAGAGCCGGCGTACAGCGAAGGAGCTGTGGGAGGTAGTGCTGCAGATCTGCAGCGTCTCCACCCAGCACAAGAGGGCCAGTGACGGCCGTGTCAGTCTCATCAAGCAGAGGGAGTCTTCCATGGGGATCCTGCTGCGGTATGCTGTTCCCACTGCGCTGCCAAGGCACCAGCCACTGTGTTCTCAGGGGTTTTTCTCCTGTTTGGTGTTTTAACTCTTAATGCCTTTTTTTGTGGTACAGGAGCAAATTTATCACCTTCATCAAGAAACTACGGGTATGTTGGACATAGTGTCATTTTTGGATATGTTTAACAGAAGGAGTTGTCTCTGCATTCATGTATATTTTTCCCCTTCCCCAGGAGCCACTGGTCCTGACTACCCTGATCTCACTTTTTGTCAGACTGCACAGTATTGTAAGGGTGCGTATCAGTCATAATTTTCCACCTGAACTTGTACACGCCTGAACACCTTACCTTGAGGTTGACCTTGTTCTGTTGCAGGATGACATTGTCAATGAAGTTACAGCTGAGCACTTGTCCATTTGGCCCACAGCTCTGCCAAAGTAAGGCTTTTGTCACCGTCCTCTACTTTTCAGCATTATTCATTTGATAGAAAGGGGTATTTTGTGCATTAAATGTTAACATCAAACCCACCTAGTTAGTTTTTATGATATGTAAGTTTTGTCTTCCAGCTACCATGATTGTTTCATTCTATGAATATTCCCAGAATCTGTATATCTTCAGACTGACATTATACAGTAGATCATAATGCATATGTTCCACTGTTGCCGTATTGTGAGCAGTTCTGAAAGCATTTAAGTAAAGCCAGTGTGGTGACTGGGTTTCGTTTTGGTATCCATGGTGTTAAATTGGCTCACGGCTGTTTCCCCCCAGCCTGCAGTCTGTGGATGTGGAGGCAGTGGCTGTGACGTTGAAGGAGCTTGTATCCCACGCTCTGAGCCTCAACCCCAGCAACCACTCATGGCTCATCACACAGGCCGACATCTACTTTGGTACTGCACCAACACGGGACGCACCGGAGCTGCGCTGCAGATAGCTGCTTCTCGTCTAACTGACCTGCGTGTCCGTGTTTCCCTGTAGTGACTAACCAGTACTCAGCGGCAATGCATTACTACCTCCAGGCTGGAGCAGTGTGCTCAGATTTCTTCAGTAAAGCTGTCCCTCCTGATGTCTATACCGACCAGGTGATGAGACTGCCATTTTCTGATTGTGGCTCTTATAAAAAGCAACGCCGGTTACCTGGCTTTGTTTTAGTTTTTGAGAGACCGTCAGTACAAACACAGTTGTGTAGTCATTGACATATTGAGGATTAGTGAGGTACGTAGACAACGCAGGCTTAAGGAATACAATGTACATTCTAAGGCTTATGTGCTCATTCCTAACAGGTTCTGAAGAGAATGATCAAATGTTGCTCTTTGCTGAATTGTCATACACAAGTAAGTGATGAAGGTACCCAGCACACGCACACGCATGCGCACACACACTCTCATGCACCTACATTGAACTTTACTTGGTTCATTGTATGTAATGTAAACTTGTAACATTTTGTGGAACTGCAGTATTGAGAGAAAATTAAAGTGATTTAATTAGTGATGCTGTGCAGGTTGCAGTGCTGTGCCAGTTCCTCAGAGAAGTGGACTACATGACAGCATTTAAAGCTCTTCAAGAACAAAACAGGTTTAGTATTTGTTCCTGTACTCTGATCTAGAATGATGCAGGAGACCCTAAAAGTGGCACTTAAGTGTTTTGGTCTATATTTCAGCCATGATGCCATGGACTCCTTCTACGATTATATCTGGGATGTTACCATTCTTGAATACTTGACATGTATCCTTTTCTTCAGTTTTAATCAAACTATGTACATTTGTCCTGTGCTCCATCTTTTAAGCAAACTGCTTTACATGCTTAATTACTATTTTCTTAACCATATATCTAGACATCCACCACAAGCGAGGGGAGAATGAAAAAAGGCAGATGGCTGTAAGTATTCTGCTGTTTTCCTCCAGCTGACTTGGCTGGTTTGTGCAGGTCAGCTCACCAGGGTGAGGTCCACACGGCAGTGTGGGGCAGTCTTCCATCGTACTGAGCCAGGCATTTAAGTGTGAATATTTCCCCAGATTAAAGCCATCGGGCAGACGGAGCTGAATGCCAGCAACCCTGAGGAGGTGCTACAGCTGGCTGCACACAAGAGGAAGAAGAAGTTCCTACAAACTATGGCCAAGCTCTATTTCTGAGTGTTCTTGTATCCTAGAAGCGTTTTTGTTTTGTTTTGTAAAATAAATGATTGAGGAGGGAAAAAAGAAAAGTTAGGTACAGCATTTCTTTATACATTTGCCAAGGCAGTTGTAAATTTCACCATTCCAATTATGTTCTAGCTTGAAGTGGGAATAAAACAAGAGTAGAATTAAACAGGTATAACGTACACACATAATCACACATTCTAACCATCTGTATAATCAAGTTAAAGTATATTTAACTGTAAGGGCTTGCAGCAGGTGCACACTGAATACCGTTTATTTACAAACAGTAGGTGTTCCATGAACAGGAGCTCCCAAACATTAATAATGCTAACCCAGAATGCTGTACAGCATACAGTAATGCACCGGCATGATTACTGGTGTATAACCAAGCTTGCATAAACCAAAAAGGAAATCATATTTACAACTTTATAATACAACTCATAGGAATGTGAACAAAGGTACAAAATGGCTTATGACTCTCACCGACATCGTTCATCGTTTTTTAAACATTGTGAACATTTAAACCTTAAAATTAATGCTGAAAATGATTAGCACTATGTACAAAATTTGCTGAAAAATTTTTAAAGTTTAAAATATAATTCCTCTGCCACAAAAAAGTATACACTTCAATCCTATAAACCGATGTTAAAAACAAACATGATAGAGTGAAATGACATGTATTTTGGACCCTTGTTAGATGGGACTCCAGGGAACAACTGGGGTGCAACAATCCCTAAAGTTTAATTTGTGGGCTGTTTCTCTGTGCTCCTGGGAGGGGTCAGCATTCCCCCACCTAACACTGGCGGTGACTTGCTCACGGTATTCAGCTGACTCTTCTGGACATCATTCTGGATTGACAAAAGGACATTTATAAGCACCATAGTCTTTGTGTAAAGTAGAACAACACTCGCAATGTGTGTAACAGCTGTGTTCTAGGTCACGGCCCCACACACTACACACCAGCATTGCCAGGTAGTCCACATGTGTCTGAATGTTGTATCCATCTTCCCGACACATCCCCCTGGAAGCCCTCAGCTGTGAGCAGTGAGACTGACTCACTATCCTCATGAATGGTGCCATCCAGTTTACACAGTCTGCCAGAACCTCCTGCTTCACCCCTGTGAAGGCAGAGCAGAGCATTGCTTTCAATACTGCCATCTGTGAAAATGTACCAGTGTGAAAAGTCTATGCAATTGTGTGTCAGTCACCAAGTGAGCCAGATTCCTAGTGCCTGCCTCACTTCTTCTGTATCAGTTAAAAACGGCCAAACCGAGGTGCAACTGAACCTATCATGGCCTAATCTGTTCCACCAATGTCAGGTTTACAGGAAACAGCCTGTTAACAGCAGATAAACTATACAGACCTACAGAATGTAGCAAACACCTGCAGTGCAGTACAGCCCATAAAAGTGCACACTAAAGGAAACAATGGTTTTCTGGCTGACTTCCTTACCTGATGCACTTTGAGCAACTTCAAAAGAAGTGAAATGGCAAAACGCTGCAGCTGCCAGCACTCCGTACTGGTAGTCCAACGAGTTAATGTCAAGAATACACACGTCTAGGAGCTGAGAGGAACACACCACAGCACAACTTAACACACTACATGATAACAGTTAATTTTCCAAACATATGAAAGGTAGAGTTTAGGTATAACATATCATTTACGCCCTTTTAAGATGATACCTATATGACGTGTATGCAAGTGTGCTGGCATCAGAGCTGCTCACGTACCTGGGTAATGTGTGTATACATTTCCTGGGAAAACTGGGGCACCAGAACACTAGAGTCCTCCTTCAGACACGCCACTTGCATATAAAGTTTCAGCCATGTGATGACTGTCTCGGGTCGAAGTTCCCAATTCAAAGCCTGTCAACGTGAACAAAGGCAAATGTAACCCAATGACACTACATACGTCGTAAAAGATCTTAAATATGGACCTATTTAATGTTATTATAAATCACATACGTGAATTATGTCATACACATAATCTGTAGGTGACATACACACCTGCAAAATGATCAATTCCATTTGTTGAATTTCTTTGTCTAAGCACGTCCCATCTGTGAGGTAGGCGAAATCCTGTACCTTAGGAGGGTAAGTCTCCTAAATAGCAAGCAGAGTGTGTGAGGGTACTGTCCAACGGCTTAGTGGGTCACAATAGACCTGTAAACTGAAAGCAGCCTGTTCATCTGTGGAAAACTTGCTTATGTGTATCTGAGGGTATAATAGATTTTGTACAAATAACCAAAATAACCACCATAATACAACACAATAATAGTTTATATCTGTATTACATCTCAGCTTGATCTCAACTACTAAAATGCTAAAAAAGTTAGTGCAAGACTAATAAGTAAATTTTTTTTTATAAAGCACATTTTACAAACAAAATTCAACGAAGCACAGTATAAAGATATAATAAAAATATACACGCAATACTACAAAATGCAATTTGAGATACAGAAAGAACATACAAACAGCCGTACTAACCAAAGGTCTGCTTAAACAAGCGTCTTAAACACACAGTTTTAAATGCTGTTTGATGTATGTGAACTCAGTCAACCAAATGAAGTGCTTACGGGTCTTTACTCACTAGTCTAGGAGTCTGAGACTGAAACGCCCCATAAAGCCTTGTGTCTACACAGTACTTATAAAATAGTTGAACAGATTGAAGCCAAATGTTTAAGCAAATGATGGATGTCAGAGACTAGGAATTACCTCAATTTTGGAGGCAATGAAGAGAGCGGTGATGCCAATCAGCTGCAAGCGGGTCTTGTCAATCCCATCTTGTGTTAGCATGAACCTGTCAAAAAAGTCTTGGGCCAAGTAGAATGTCTCACGATGAAAGGTGTACTCCTCACTGACCTGTAAGCAAACACATCTGCCATCACACACACCACCTACACTAAGAAACAGTAGACTGTTATAGCCACTTTAACTTCTGTCCTATCCACAAAACCTTGGGGTTCCCCTTGCATGTACAAACTCTTCTGCAGCCTAAAAACACAGTTCAGTTGGACTGTCAACCCTAAAGCTGCAGTCCTGGAGTGTGTGTGAGCACACTGGAGTGGTCTCATCCCCTCTAAGATGAGCTCTGTGCTTCCTATGACCCCAAACTAGAAAAGTGGTTTTTGTAATAAATTATGTGATAATACAGAATGGACACTTTAAAAAATTGCCTACCTCCTGAAGCCAGTCCAAGAGTATGGACCTCATCTTTGGCTGTAAGTTTGGATGCCGTTTGATGAGGTTTTTGTCATGGACATACTTGGAATCCTTATTCAGCATGTTAATCCACACATCTTCAGAGTGGCCCCAGCTACCAGTAAAATGCATTTTTTTACAAATGAAGTATAATTGAGGGGACTGTGTCAATAACACAGAGGCAGAAGCAAAATAGAAAGTACCTGAGGCAAGGTAGTGGAGATGACTTCAGGCCTCTGACTCTGGATGAGTCCCTGGCCAACTCCAGGTCTTTGTGTGGTGTTTCAATAAGGGTGTGAGGATGGACAGTAACTGAGGTACACTGACTCTGGAGATGAACACACTTTAATTACACTTCAGAAGGCGCAATCATGCTACACTATTTCTTAAAAAACTTCTTACTGATTTAACAAAAATGTATTAACACTACTTTTTCATGTACAGTGAAATGTATATTTCAATGTACATAATTATTTAACAAGTTATAATATTACTTTACTTTTTTCCAAGTAATCTACATAAATATTTAACAGATCAGCAATGCCAATACCTGGATATGCATAACAAGGCATTTCAGATTTAAAAAAAGGGTTAAGAAAGGTTTTTTTTTTTTAAAGGATTAAAAAAATATTTAATCAAATACTTTTAAGTATGTGATGTCAGGTCAGAGGGTTTCTGTAAGTTATATACAGCAACCTTTATGTTGCGTATTGTTGTTTGTCCCGCCACATAAAACATGAATTTTAAAAGTGACATTACTGGAGTTTCACCAACCTGACGGTTTTTACTCCTTGTCATATGCACTTTCTGAATTGATGAATTTCCATTTTTTATCTGTAAACGGACACTGTGGAGCAGTACAAAACAGATAGTTAGGTGTGCAACGCAAAAGTTCTCATTAAGTAGAAACCATTTTAAAAACACTGTCCTTTACCTGCGTCTAGACATCGTCCTTTATGGTCAGGTTGAATACTGTTAAATATAGAAAAATAGTAAAATATATATCCATATATTGAAAAAGGGAATATCTTTACACATTTCATAGTAATGCACAACTATACAATTTAAGGGTCAACTTTGCCGGTACCAATAATGGCCAAAATTCTATTCAATTGAATTTATTTTTATATAGCACCTTTCACAACAATGTGCCTCAGAATGACTACACTACACACATACACACGCACACTCATTTGAAATCCGATGTATCATTTTGAAACACCTTGTATATATCTGTTAGTTTGCATACTAACACCGTCAATAAAAATATCTTGATTTCTCTCATAAGTAATATAAAATGTAAATGTAAACATGTATATGTAAACTAATTTACAATTCCCATATTACTGTAATGCAAGTCGTCACTAATTCTTCTGTTGGAACTGGTTTGCATGGATCCTGAACTGTTACACGTATTCTTAGTACTCTTCATATAAGTACCTATCTAGTTACATGCTGTTTGGAGATATCATATATATATATATATATATAATGTTCTGTAATGCCATTACAGTAACTTGCCTACAGCCTATTTTTCTGGTATATGTGTTACATTTTAGTTAGAAGTAGGGTCAAAGTTCAGTAACTTGAAGGGTTTTTTTTTACATTTATAACGACCTGCTATATATTCGACAAATAACACAAAATATAACAAATTAAAACTAAAATGTCAGGCTGACATTAATGCTGCCTGCTAGTCTAGTGCATATAATGATCGCTTTACTTTCACTTTAATATCCCTCGCAGACAGCTTTACTAACACAGAAATGCTGCATCAAAACTAAATCTGATTCTATATGCACTATATATTTTACGGATTAAAGCAAAAAATAATTGATGCAATTACAACTCATTTTAAAAACATAACCTCTGTATTATATGGACAACACATTGTTTTCGTCAAATATACATAATTTAAAATAATTTTTTAGATGACATTATAATGATTTATAAAATAAGACAAAGATAACGCCACTGTAGCAAACACTAACAGATACAATTTTATACATTTGTCATATGCATTACTTAGCTCTGTTCTTACCGAAGCGAAACTTCTGTCAGCTGGCGCCGGCGCCAAGTAATTCTGCTATTGCGCATGTCTGCCCTTCATGCCGCTTCTAAACGGAAAACGCTAATCGACCGATACAGTTTTATTTGTTTGTTTGTTTAACTATTTATGTTACAGATGTGGAAAGGAAACACAAATTTTCATCTAAAGGACGTCATTAAGATAGACTCATGCTGATGTTGCACTGTGAAATCAAACACATGTTAGTGTCGTATAAGAACTGAAAAGTCTCGTTTTGAAACACAAAACTGTGCCTTCAGATCAACATCAAATAAAATTCATCTGTTTATATTTACTGTATTACATTATACTGTAAACCTATTACAGTTTTCACATCTCTGCACTTTTGAGTAATTGAATGCAATAGTAAAGCAGCACCCACCCTCTTACTGGCTGCGACTCGTGTTGAATTAGCCAATAGAAATCGGGGTAATGACAACCACGTGCTTTCTTACAAAACGTAAACAAAGGCTGATTGGCTGCTGTTGTGCTCTTGGAGTAGTACACTCCACAGTAACTTCCATTTTTGTTTAGCGGCGCTATATTTTTTCCAAACATACATAGATAGGTATTGCATTTTATCATGTCCTTCTCAATGAAATAAAATTATTTATTTATTTATATATATATTTTTGTACCGGTCAGAAAGATCTCTCCAGGGTGAATTTACGACTGGGTATCCATCCCTCATCATCCCGGAATATATTTTAAACTAATTTTTATTAAGAATCACAATAAAAGACAACAGTGAATATAATGATTAAAATACAATAAAAAGATATCTGATGAGTGGCAACAGGAACTAACCTCAAGTGACTGCATGTCTCGTTGGCTGGGCACTGGTATTCTGTGGAATACCAGGGATTTAGAGATTTTTTTTTTGTCTCAGGTGTGTAACAGTTTTATGTATTTTTTACTTTTTGTCAGTGTTGCACTTTTATTTATCATTGTTATTATCCTTTTCTTATACAGTGCACTGCTCTCATAAGCACACTGGCTGCAAGCACAATCCACATTACATGTCTAGTTCTCATTTTAAATCAGGCTATTCAAAATGGCAGTTAACTCTAACGATAAGCACCAGTGATAATTACAAGCTCCTGCAATAAGAACACAGTTTTTCGATCCTGTTTGCATATCACTTGGCCATTCTGTCTCTGCATATTATACGAATGTTGGCAACAGATAGTAAGCCATCCTTATGCAATGTATTATTTGACAACTAATGACATTGGTCATTTTAGAAGTCTCTAGCCCCTCGTGAGCTTGAAACCTGCAGCTGATAACATTACATAAGTTTAAAGCATGTTGTTGTCAAATAAGCAGCCACTGGCCTTCGCTGAAAGGATTCATTTTCTAGAGACTGGATGACAAGGAGAGTCAGATCTGAATTGCTAAAGAGTTACCGTGCTCATACAAAAAGTATAATAGCTAACTTTAAACATTACAGATTGTGTCACGTCACTTAATGGTGTAATGGAATTTAGATTTATGACATTAATCAGTGTCACACGTACTCATTACCATTCGTATTCTACTCTCATCTTGTATTTATCCGTTCCCGAATTTATCTCGCTGCCTTGCTGTGTTCCTGCCATTGCTGCAGAGCAATAGATAAGGTTTCCGTGTGAATCAGGTATTACCCCACTGTTTTAATTGGGTATTCATCAAAATAAATTGGTATCCAGCTTTTCAGTACTAGTAATAACTAAATTGGTATTTGCTTTTTTATACAGGCTTTTTTCATTGCCAGGTTTATATATATAAACCTGGCAATGAAAAAAGCTATATATATATATATATATATATATAGTTTTTTTTTTTTTTTTAAAAAAAAGACAATTTTATTGGTACGAACCAGGTTTATTTATGTTAAGACATTGTTTTTTTATCGTTAAT
>JABJVR010049303.1:4567-14800 GCA_025773905.1 Chitala chitala | reverse complement strand
GTAACAAAGGGTGCAAGGCAGGGAACTGGTGCCCATCTCAGGTAACAAAGGGCGCAAGGCAGTGAACTGGTGCCCATCTTAGGTAACAAAGGGCACAAGGTGGGGAACTTATCGATACAGCTTCAGGCTAACATTGTATCTCTCTTTCTTTCAGTGTCTCACAACTACACACACACACACACACACACACACACACACACACACACACACAAGCACATACACAATTCATCTGAACTCCATGTTTTTGGACAGTGAGATGAGAGTCAAAGAAAACATACTCAGTGCCAAAGGCTGGAACAGAAGCCACAGTGCTGAAGGGAGGGGGCAGAAATGCCCCTTTTCACTCATCATGCCTCTCCTCCTAAGGCAAAAAAAAATTAAATTTTTTCAAATTTTTCTGTCTAGCAATTTAAACAGTTTTCTTTTCCACTTGTCTCCAATCAACCTGAATGGTTAAAATAGTGTAGTGAATAAAATGTTTGTGGACAATTTATAAAGTGCATAAAAAATCTAGTTACCACGATGAGTCCACCAAGCAAAATTAATTATATCCTGGCAGCAAAAGGCAAATGCAAAAGACAGAATTGTCAGGGGACAGAATCAAGAGACACCACTAACTGAATTTTATTTGGGCCACACTGCTGATCATTGTTAATAATGTAAAAGTAAAATGTAAAATGGAGATCAAAGGGAACTGCCAGAATAAAGGAACACCTACTGGGTGTTCAGCTGAAGCAGGAAGTTGATTCACAGGAAACCAATTAAAACCCACATACAGCAAAAGTATTGCCTTAGCATGCAGAGTGCTACTGGGCATTTTAATTTGCACAGCGCATTGTAAGGAGCTGAGGATATAAACGTAGCTTGCAACTGACCTTAGCAGTGTTTTGATTGAGATCCTGGAATGTGAGTGCTTTTAGAAGAGAGGAGGCTTAATCACTTTGACCTCATTCTCAGGTAATATAAAATTACATTTTTTGCCTGAAATATTCATGTTTGTTGCTGTAACACAATATGCAAAAATTTCAATAGGTTCCTATATTTCTGAACGTCCTCTGTCAGTATACATATAATTCAAATTAATATCAAGGCAACTACTGGTATATTTTGTATTCAAATACATATTGAAATTCTTGGCATTCAGATTTTGACACTAATTACACTTTTTGGTTATATTTTGGCATATATATATATATATATATATATATATATTTTAGACATCAGACTAAAAATCTGGATGTAAAAAAATAAACTGTGCATTTGAATCCCTTTTAAGGTCAGTTCTTTACACTCCTTTACTGGTGATTAATTGCTCCAAACCTACTTTTGCAAAGTCATTGACCAAACAAATTGATTTTTGCCAGCTAATTCAGCCGCTATTACTAATGACTATGGTTTGGTATGTTTGCCTTGTGTCAGTGTGCTGAGACACTCTTTAATGGATTCTGCTTTACAGAACCACACAACAGAACAAACTGGAACAGACTGCAATACAGAATACAAGAACGCCTCGGTACACATAGCATGACGATCCATAATTTGTTATGATGTAAAATAAAGGATAAGCACTTAGATATTTATTTAAAAATGTGTTCTAATGTCTCAGCTCCACGATCTTGGTTACATTAATGATGCATGTAACATGCCCAGTTGGGATCCTTGAATTGGGCAGGCATATCCCCAGCAGAGAAAACAAAATGGAGTGGGGTTGTGCAGCAGTTTGCTGTAAGAAAGCAAATGGTCTCTTGAGTAACTGTGTGGGGAGGTGCAGATGGGACTACTCTGTCCCCCACATACACCGCTGCTGAGCATCCCAAAAGCCAACGAGCCCCTTTAATGTCACAAAACCAGTGGCATCCCTGCAGCCTGAGGTCAGAGAACTAAGTCGAGGTGCTGGGCCTTTGATGAATAATGCAGGTGCCCAGTGTTCCCATATTACATACGGCTGAGCATCTCAGAGAAAATGAGTATGCAGTGTGCCCACTGAACCCTGCTAGGCACCCACTCTGTACACACACACACACACACACACACACACACACACACACACACACACCTGCAGCAGTACAGGACTCATCAGCACACCTCAGCAAATACATGGGCTCTGGAACTGCACAATGAAACATATCCACTATAGCTGGCATCTCCCTAAAGCCTCAGTAAGAGCCTTTAATAAAACTGCTACAGATCAATTTATTTTTCCATTGTGGTTTCATAATTTTTGTGGAGTTGAGCACATTCGCCTGATTAAATTAAATGAGTCTTAAATGCATTCTGTTTTCCATTTATAGCAATGTGTTAAATTCTCTATATAGTAGCGTTGGCTGTAATTGTTTCATTTTAATTGACTTTTAGTGACTTTCTATTGTAAAGTGCAGAACATTCCGGTGGAGGAGGTAGACCTTCTTTCACCATAACAAGAAACTTACAACTGACATGAATCATTCATAAAACTTAAGAGCATTTCCAAACCAGATTAGTCCATTCAGAAGGTATTTGTGTGCAACTGCATTGTTTTATGGTCATTAAGTTAGTTACATTTGTATATTATTCAACAGTTATGTGAGAAAGAATATTATGCAATAATCAGTGGTTGAAAATTCGGAATACACAGCACATCAGCAAGAAGAGCCTCATGTTCTTACAGTGGCAAACTATGCTGTGGTTAGGAGTCATATTTCTGTCATGGAAATTTGTTCATTACTAAATTTATAATGCTACATATTTGAATGCTGTTTTGACTGCTGTTGTTGAAGTGTTGTATAAGTCTGTGGCCATGATTTTTGGAGAGTAGCATAGAGAAGAGAAAGAATAATGGGTGTAAGAGATTGAACTGAGGCTTTCGTGTAATAAGAAAAAAATTAAGAGCTTTTCAGATGCCAGCAAGACTGTGGTTTTCATTCATCCTCACCTGATTCCACTGGTGATGTTTGTGAATGATGGATAAATTCAGTAACTGCCAGAAAAAAAAAAAACATAAACATCTCACACCCTTAATATGTATAATAATAATAATAATAATTATTATTATTATTATATGATATTTTACATAAGTATAATTAAGTAATTTTTAAACGATATATAGAATAAGAATGAAAAGTTATTTATTATGATTTCTTTTAAAATTCTTCAGCAACACAGCTTTCATTTCCTCTGCCTCAAAATGCAGTACTTTGATTCAAGACTGACGAAAAGTAAAGAAACAAGGTAACAAATTTCACACATACAAAATACAGCCCTTGGTGAAGACAATAGTGTGGAATTCAGATAAAGGTTCATCAGAGCTGCAGAGATTACCCTTAGCTGCTGCATGCATTAAAATGAGATAACTGAGGCTGCTCAGGAATCTAATGAGCACACACACATACACACACACACACACACACGCACACACACAAAAAATATCTTTCTAAATAAATGCTATTAAGAGTGTGGTGTACTTCAAGAAAAAACCAATACATTTAAATAAAATAATTTATATTTATTTAACAACTTTCTTAAATTAATACTACAAATACTCACATTATTGTGGGCTGTTTCTCAACCAAGTAAACACAATGTAACCCTGATTTGTCCATTGCTTTTACCAAGGCATAGTGGGTGTGGCGTGAGTTCGAAGGAAGTGTCATGTTAAGTTGGTCGCCTGCACTGTCTTGCCATGTTGGTGTTAATGTTAATAAAGAAGATTTATCAACCCAACTGTAACCCCGCTCAGTACCCACAGCCAGAGAGCCTGGAGCCCTTTATTCACCCCAACAAAATAAGGGTTACAACAATAAGACTCACATCTTCAAATGAAGAACCTCTTCATGTTTTTAAGTAGCTTTACTGATTCTTTCAAGTTATCCTGAATTCCAGGTACAAACAGCAGCAGAACAGAAAAGTGGCTGACAAATCCCAAACGGACACTTCTGGACAGCAGCCCTGCAAGAGAGTCAAACTTCAACCTTAAAACAAGAGTATGTTTTCCAGCCCCGATACCAGCATCTCTGAAGCAAGGAAATGCTGTATGCATTTCATCTTATACCTTACTGTTATTTATTTTTTTTTTTTACTGCATCCCTCTTCTCTGTCAAGATGTAACCATTGAGGAGAAAATTTCCCCCCACTCAAAGTGTGTGCTTCTATACCTGACAAAATGTTTTCTGCATATCCAGAAAGCTGTTAGCAACACAGATTGTGGCAGAAAGTGTAACATTTAGGTGCACAACCAGCGTAGGCGAGACAAGGGAAGGACTGGTAGCACAGTAGTGTATTAAACAGGACACAAGAAACTAAAGGGAGCAACAGCAGATGAATACAAACTGGGACAAAGAAAGGTAGGGCAGGACTAGCAACCACAATTCAGTGGGGCACATAACCAGAACAAGACATGGGCAGAAGCACACAGGCAGGGAGAAACAACCTGGTAAAACAAGGGCATGAACGAGGACAAGACATGACCTGGATGATGGATGAATAGCAATGATCGGCATGAACACAGACAGACAAGGACATCAGTGAATGAATGAATGAATGAATGAATGAATGGCAGACATAAATACAGAGGGGACAGGAAACCAGAACCAGCTGCACTCAGTTAAAAAAAGGTGTGTGTTAAGCAAGCAATGCCAGTAAAGTAGACACTGAAGAGACTAGAGAAGACAACAGGGAAATGTGACAGGGTAATATTGAACAGGACAAAGTAAAGGACGGGGCGTGGCCACCTTATGGGACTACCAGCTCAGCTATCACAGAGTGTTTCCTGTCACTTCAGGTGACTGACAGATGCCCAAAGACTGAAGGTCTCTGTTCACATCATGGTTATGTTATGTACTCTCTGTGTGCATATGTTGAATGGATTTTCACATTTTTTTCATCTCTTAAAAAGTTATTTACTTTCATATCATGTGTCACAACCACAATCGAATTGCTATAAATTATAGATTGATTTTTTTCAGTATTTATGTGCAGATTTCCTTCACATTAATTCTCATCCATTCATTTCAGATTGTGTATCCAAGCATGTCTCATGCCACAGACACTGTGTCGCAGTACCGTTTTTCCTTGAGAGTTGGTTCAGCTCTCAAAGAAGACTAAAAAATACACCCCCAACTCCTCAGGCTTCCCAAAGGTGGTGTGAGGTGCTACACACCTCATGATTAGATGTATGAGTGAGATGCTTAGCTCCAGGCACAGAACCCAATTCCCACCGGTGAAGTGCGGCGGGGAGTCACGAGTTTTGGGGAACTACATTAAGAAGGAAGGCACAGCAAGAGAAGTCGTCTTTCTCAAACTCTCACACACACATGCACAGACACACATACACACACAGTTGCACTTTCATGAGCTGTTGGAGCCTGTAGTGATCTCACTGTTTATTCATTTACCCACAAATACAACCGTAGATCACAACATAGTGCTTACCTGCCACCTAAAATAAATTAACTTTTATTAAGAAAAAAAAATTATCTAACCCAGTTTCCATTTATCTAACAATAAATGAACAAAGTATTACATGAATTATATAAATTGCTTTGGATTAAAACACACGTTAAGGCACGTTAAAATTCATTTGAAGTATCACAATGCGGTTCAAACATTTGCCTTCCACTTTAACACAAAACTGGCTGAACAAACACAGAGTGTTTACTAACATAGAAAGTATTACTGATCCTCACTAAACAGACACCTATCTGACAAAAAGGTGTCTAAAATAAATGGTTTATTTAACAACCACAATTGAATTGAAAGCAAAGAAACTGTTAAGATTCAAAACCAGCCTCTGGGGTGAAATAAAATCCAGATACAACTTCATCTGACTGTTATTTGTAGCATAAGCATGCCAAATGGTGATATATCTACTGATCGTTTAATCAACTCCAGGGCTGGCAGGAGCAATTTCTTGACTGGGGGAAGGGGGGTTAAAAAACTAGGACTGGTGGGAGGTGTGCTATGGGACTAATTCAAAGTTGTTGTCCTAGGGGTGTTGATACCTTCTGATCTGCGGACTAGGTCAGATTGTTCACATTTATAAAGTTGTGAACAGGTGAGGTGGGGGGAGGCATCAAAATTGTTGGGGTGGCAGCTGCCCCTCCTCGGGCCACTACCACTGACCTTGTATTTTCCATAGGATGCATAAATAATTCCAATAATAAAATATACAAATAACACAACTGTCGACAATACACACTTGTGTTTGTGTGTGAACATGTGCTGTTGAGCCTTTTGTAAAGTCAAAAAAAAATGTTTCGCTGACATTTTTGTGAGTCTTCCCAAAAATATTTCAAAATGACATTTTAAATAATTCATTGTGGTGGCAATTTATTTTTTCATAACATCTCGAGTTTTTGTGGCATGCGTAAGTAGATAACTTGGAATGTTTGACACATGCAGGAATAACACAGCAGAGGAGTCATTTACTGAGAGGTCCCAGGAGATGGTTCTGGGAGAACATTACAACTCAGAGCCTCTGAGAAATAGCCTATCTCCACAATAGCACAAAACTCTGATATGGTTTTTTATGTATATAAAATTAAAAAGAACCTGATGCACTCTATTTCTAGGTTTAAATAGTTCAATATTGTTTTTATGACATTCCAAATTATGCATATGAATAACAAAGGGACATCTTTATTACTGTTTTAAGTAATTATATAAATTTTTATGTATTATTTGAAAATGTAACCAGTTTTTCTCCTTAATAATTGCTTTCACATAATCTGTGTTTTCTTCCTTGCAAGCCTTCATGCAGACTGGAGAAATACTGGAGAATGATTATAGGGGATTAAATATTTTATGAGAATTTCAGAATTTCAGACTTGTGACACCTTTTTTGTAGAATAGTAGAAAGCTGTTCGTGTTTAATTATGACTAATGACAATGTAGAGTTTGGTGATTGGTCCAAAATATGCCTAGCCCCTCTCACTGTGCTGCCTGCATTCTCTGAATTATTTTCAGCATTTGTTAAATCAGCATAGGTTTTGGTATTATTAAAAATGTCTTTAAACATTTATAGATGCAATGGTGATAATATATGCATTTTACTAGATTTAGCTGGATAACAATATGTCACTTGTAAAATTGCATGCAGGAATGTGATTATTACCCTAAAGCAAGCTGAACAATGACAAGCTGAGGTCTTTAAGTTAAAAACGCAAGAGCTTTTCACATGCCAGCAAGACTGGTTCTCACTCTGCCTCTCTTGTTTCCACTGTGGACGTTTGTGAAATGATGGACAAATTCATTAACTGGCAGAAAATAAGCTAAACTCCTCACCGCAAAAAACAAAATGACTCGCTCCCTCCCTGTGATGTGTGGCGAGCTGTTGGGTGATTTCCACAGAGGCGCTGCGTTCCACACAAACTGCTTTTTACTTCAGAGCAGAGCGGACGGACCACACGGGTCCCTGTGGAATTTTGCACATCCAGGACCGAGAAATTCCACTGTGGTGCAGTTGGGTCGGCGAAGATGTCAAATATCCAGGCTTTGCCTCCTCTGTTTGACAGCTCTGGGTACATTTAATATGTACTGGGCATTTCATAAAACAAATTTTGCATTCTATAAATGTAAAATTGTCACTTATCCATTCTTATGTCATTTTTAAAACAACTGCCACAATTTAAAATTCACTGGATATGCTGACTTGAGAGGGAACTGTCTATCTATGAAAGGATCGTTACTCCCTGGAAAAAAATTTCTTTGACTTTTTTCAGTCATCAAGAAGAGAACTTTAATTTTGTCTACCTCAAAATGCCAAATCTGACAGTTATTTCAGATTTTGAAGAAAGTTATACTTCAGAATGACAAAAGCTCAATCTAATTTCCGCGTGAAAAAAACCCACTTGATCAAAACAACCTCTACCTCTATAAATCTGGTGGCTCTGTTATGATACCTGTGATTTACCTTGTTTTTAGAGTCTATGTACCAGTACCCAGTTTATTGTATTAAACCCTTCACACATTAGACTCTACCCTCACCTCTGTGTTTCCATTCTCTGGAACGTTACACAACAAACTATAATACATCCCTCCTTGAGATGATGAGCGACGGTGAAACAGCAGAAAAAAGTTACTGATATAAATATTACAAAATCTATCTACACGTTTTACTCCTACACTGTGAAATGTAAACCATGGAAATTTCTCAGAGTTAAAGCCCTATAAGTAAGAAGAGACAAAACTGCACACAATGTGCTCTATACACAGTCAGAGCCAGAACACCAACTGAGCAACTGAACCACTGAACATTGTAAGATGAACATATTGACATGTCAAAGAGGTGAGCTCAAATTACATTGATCAGCCAGAACATTATTGAGTAGGTCCCCCTGTTGTCGCCAAAACAGCCCTGACCCATCAAACTCTGAAGGTATGCTGTGGTATCTGACACCAAGCTTTCAGTAGCAGATCCTTTAAGTCCTCTAAGTTGTGAGGTGGGGCCTGCCTGGACTGGACTTATTTTTTCAGCAGTGCGGCAGGGTGCACTGTCCTGTTGAAAGAGGACACTGCCATCAGGAAATATTGTTTTCATGAAGGGATGTACTTGGTCAGCAACAATGTTTAGGTAAGTGGTACATGACAAAGTAACATCCATATGAAGGGCAGGCCACAAGGTTTCCCAGCATAACACTATCCAAAGCATCACACTGCCTCTGCTGGCTTTCCTTTATCCCAGAGTGCATCCTGGTGCTGTCTCTTCTCCAGGTAACTGACGCACACACACCCGTCCTTCCACATGATGGAAATGAAAACATGATTCATCAGACCAGACCACCTTCTTCCATTGCTCCATGGTCCAGTTCAGATGCTCACGTGCCCATTGTAGGCACTTCTGGTGGTGGACACGGGTCAGCATGGGCACCCTGACTAGTCTGCAGCTACGCAACCCCATATGCAAAAAACTGTGATATACTGTGTGTTCTCACACCTTTCTATCAGAACCTACATTAACTTTTTCAGCAAGCTGAGCTACAGTAGCTCTTCTATTGGATCGGACTACACAGGTCAGCCTTCGCTATCCCATGTACATCAATGAGCCTTGGCTGCCCATGACCCTGTTGCCAGTTCCTTGAACCACTTTTGTTAGGTCCTCACTACTGCAACCAGGAACATCCCACAAGAGCTGCAGTTTTGGAGCTGCTCTGACCAATCATCTAGCAATCACAATTTGGCCCTAGTCAAAGTCGCTCAATTCCTTATGCTTGCCCATTTTTACTACTTCCAACACATAAACTTCAGTGAGAAAATGTTCACTTGCTGCCTAATATATCCCACCAGATGCTACTGTAATTAGATAATGTAATTCACTTCACCTCATAATATTATGGCTGATCAGTGTATATCACTCCATCTGTGGTCTGCTTAAAGAAACAGATATAGCAAAATCATAGGGAGAGGTGTGGGGATGAACAAGTTGCCCCCCCTAATGAATTGCATGCCATCAGTAGTGTGTGACACCCCCCGGGTTGAAATTAAACATACACCAGTGAGTACAAATACGCACTTCAGACAAGGCCTTTGTCTATATGATAAATGTATGATAGTGCTTTACTGGGTAACATGAATGGGAAGCAGTGATTAAATATAAGTTTATAAGGTCATAACTGGTGTTTGCTGTACTGGGTCCCGATATGATAGAGTTCACCACTGTGCAAGGATTTGCATATTTAGCCATTATTTTACTACCCATGGGTGGTGGTTTTCTTTATAACACTGGTCAAACACGTTTATTTAAAGCACTGCATAGATGAACTCTGTCACCTATTCCACACTACAGCCTGGAACCTCTGAGTACTGAACTTCTAGTCTGGGGAAAACTCATGTTTTTTTTTTTTTTACTTTTTTTACTTTTTAGTCTCATCGTATAATTTATTTAAAATTTTTTTGTAAAACATTTTAACCATATGTCTCAATCTTTTCCCATAACTAGAGGTATTTTTAAAGTTAAAATATTAAATATTGACTATCAAAACAAGTACAAAAGCAATCACAGCTAATAAGAGCAGAAATGTGGGTTTCAGTCTGGGTTTTGTACTTCAGTAGCTTTCATGTTGTCCATTCAGGTCCAGTGCTCCTGGACCAATACCTGGTTTAAGAGTAAAAATACAATATGCTCACAGCATCGATCCAGTATAACCAGACTGTCAGGGTGCACGTCCAGGTACCAGCTTACACACACAGCATCGATCCAGTATAACCAGACTGTCAGGGTGCACGTCCAGGTACCAGCTTACACACACAGCATCGATCCAG
>JABJVR010049302.1:0-22250 GCA_025773905.1 Chitala chitala | reverse complement strand
AACCACAGCAACGGCACAACCACAGCAACGGCAACGGTACAACCACAGCAACGGCACAACCACAGCAACGGCAACGGCACAACCACAGCAACGGCACAACCACAACCACAGCAACGGCACAACCACAGCAACGGCAACGGCACAACCACAGCAACGGCACAACCACAACCACAGCAACGGCACAACGGCACAACCACAGCAACGGCACAACCACAGCAGTGCTGAGGCACCCTGCTGCCCCTCCATACATTGAATTATGAATTTTAGTTTGCAAACCTGCAGACAATCGAAAATCAAAGGTAACAAGATTATGATGCAGAGAGCAAATCAGCATGTAGTATATTGTTTTTAATTTACTATCAATGTTATTGTAAATAACTGGAGTTACTGTACCTTTTGTAAAAATGAAATAATTAATGAATTATTTTCGTATCTTACATTTTGTAAGTTCTACCCTACAGTTTGTAGTGTTCAACAAATGTCGTGCATGATGGGCATATCAAAAAGGATATTAGAGTTCATTCTTCTGTATGTCATGAGCAAAAGGTAGTACATATTTCTACAGTTCTGAAGGTTTTAACCATTTTACTTTATAATAAACATTTGAAAATAAATGTTAAAGATTCCTGACTTTTATGGGTAAAATTAGAAAGTTATATTAAAGTTACATAAAATATAATGATGCTTTCAATATCTAAATGAAATTCATTGCTAAATCAAGGAGAGTTTACATTTCTGTACACCAGTCTTGCTAAGTAGCCAGTATAATAAATCTCTGTCAAAGGAGATTAGCAAAATAGATTAATGCTTTAACTAATCCATTTCATATTTCATTTTATGGTAAAATCACCTGTTTTAACAACATAAAACAGAGAAAATACCCAACACGCAAAACTATGAACGAGCTACGTCTGCTACGTGCATGGTGCGTGTTTATTATCAAACATGTTAGATTAGACGCCGTGCCGGACACAGGCAGGCCACTCTTAACTGCCCTTTAAAAATGGAAAAAGACATGCTTTATTTTAAAGCTGCTCCTCTCATGCTCCAAGGTGCTGACCTTCTCACAACTCTTAGCGTCAACAAGGCCAGGCACTCAAACAAAATGATAGAGCTGCTGCAGACAAAAAAGACGCATCACTGCCGGTCTTAAGATACAAAGAAGAGCAGATACACAAGCAATAATTACAGTAAACAAAACGCCAGTCAAAGCACTCGGACTTGTGCGTTACGTCTGTACATGGAGCTGCATACAATATAAAGAAGCAAGTTAGGATAAAGGCTTTTCAGAGGAAGGGATACCAAAGTACATGGCATAGGTAACACTGAAAACAATGTTACATACACTGACACTACCTGAAGACTAGTGAGGCATACAAAAGCTACACAGCTAAAGTAAAATTAATATTAATAATATTATGGTTATTTGAATATGCAACCTCTCCATCATAATATCTTTAAAAATTTGAAGGGTCTTTTTTTTTTTTTAAGAAATTCAATTAGGTAAAAAACACAGGACTCTTACTTCATTCTGGAGAAATGAATCACAACAATATTACTTTTTCAGAAAACACAGGCATTGTTCAAAAAATTTAGCCAGTATCCACTGAGAAGGAACCACATAATAGCACCAAGTGTCACAAACTAAATTTATACATTTCTCTTGATTTGATTTCATACAAATATAACAAGAATACAGCGATTACAGCTTGGGTTGACTACTCCAGCTTGTGTTCAGCTTGTGTTTAGCTTGTGTTCACTTAGCTGTCATCACAAAATTAAGAATCTCATCTTCTAAAGAATTTGGGGAAAAAAAAAAAAAGAGTAAAACAGGAAAAGATCCATAAAGAATGAATATATACACATAAACGCTGAAAGTGTTAAATCAACACTGAGAATGTTTATACTGGTCCATACTGCTCGGTAGTAACTATAACCCTCATCATTGGTTTCTGCTCCCTTCCACAGGATCTTGCTCACGGTGAATATGATTCATTACTCATATCTTCAGGCTGGTTTTACTGAACATCAGGTTGTAATGCCTTCACTGACATGCTTGGTCATGAAAGAGAAAACATTTTTGGAGTTTTGTTTTGCTTCTCAGTTTTGCCCCGTATTTCCACCTCTAACTATTTGTCATCAGCAGAAAATACACACATGGTAGATGATTGTTCATTTCTATTGTACCGTTTTATAAAATGTCACCCCAAATAAATAAATAAATAAAACTCCACATAGTTTGAGGACACTGACCTCAAACAACCTGATTATAGAAAATATCATAGGATGGGAAAAGTCCTCTGTAGCCTCATCTACAGTAGCCTGATTAGGTACATCTATGGCCTCTCTCATCTTGACTGGGAGGTGTACAGGCCCATGACCAAAGACGACATCACTATGCACTCTCCCAGACTTCCTCCTTGCTGTGTTCCCCACTCACAGCCTATAAGGAATCTGATGAATCAGACCTATCCGGCCATTTTAATTAATGAACAAATACAAAACAGGACGTTATAGAAGCAATTTTTGAAAAGTATTCATAATGTCCACTTGACGTCATTTTCTTTTTCCAGGATGGCTCTCTGTGTGTGTGTGTGTGCGCGCGCCACTGCCAAATCTACTAAACATAACCATTGTTTAAGAAACATCCAGCAGCACAAGGAAGCTTGTATTTGTTTGGAAAACATGTCACACAACTAGCAGTAACTGATTTTATGTTAGTAAGCCAGAGGTGTAAAATGGAAGTCAGGTTCTTCATATGTGGAAATGGCAGGTCCCTCAGCAAGCTCCCTTTATTAAAAATTTAATTAATATTTATCCACTACTAAAGCCTTGCTTAAGACTGAAATTATACAGCATGAATCCCTGAGCTGGGTAGTTTGGTGGGATTGGAGAGACCGTGAAGATCACTACTCCAAATCACAACGAAGATTCCGCAAACAAAAAAAAAATGCAAAGACAAATAAAAGAAGACAGATGGTGTTTGAAGTGTGACAATAATACTCTACATAAAGAATTTCTAGTAAAACACTTAGAGCAGAATGAAATTCTTGTGAAGAATAGTTGAGAATTACTCTCCTTATGGAATGAGACAATGAAAGCTAATGAAGAGGCATTTAACTACGAGGACAGATAATTCAGCTGCAGAGGTCACTCCTTCCACCCGCTAACTCAAATACAGATGCACCAGCAGGATCTTTAAAGAGATATGCTCTACCAAACCCAAGTGAGCATGCTGCTTCTCTGTCGTGTGTAGGCCAGAGAAACATATAAAACAATAATGTTAAATCTACTACACATGAACTGATAAAATACAATCTCTGTACATTATTGCAAATCCAAAGGTGCCAAATTTCGTATAAATTTCGCCGTAAACACCCGTATGTACATTATAAATAAGGCACGTTGAGCCTATTCCAGACAGGCTGGGGCATGAGACAAGGTATAGTGTAAACAGGTGCCAACCAATCACAGGGCTCATGCACACAGCCATTCACACACTAATGGCAATTTAGAGTCCCTCTACTTACACTCTTTTATTATTAACAATAATAAAATTATTACAGGTACAAATTAAATTAGAACTGTGGTCAGACAAAAATAGTACACTCTATACAAGGGCATTCTGTGCTGCTGTTTTGTATTGCTGTTACATTACATCCAGTTTAATTAAATATTTATGTAATTTTTATGGCATAACAAAAAAAAAAACAGCAGTCAAAACAGATCAGGAGCAGCTGGCTTTGTGTCTCCACCAGGTACGGTGGCAGCAGCTCGTGTCCAATAAGAGTTTGTATTCAGAAGACTCACAGCAAGAAATGCTCACTTCACGGATCTCTGCACTGAACTTGTAAAACACACTTGGAACCTCATTCAATTATGTATACATGCACCCATAAATGTCGAAAAGCTACTTAAAAAAATAAAAGCTATTTTGTTTCTTTTCTTCTACAGTGTTATTACAGTTTTGTTCTCTTTCTTCTACAGTGTCTGATCTGTATTATTATTAAAATGTTACCAAATAGGCAACGTGACTGATAAATATTAAATGACAGCTCAAAACAATAGCAATCATTTGAATAAAGTAATTTAGCAACTTCAAATAAGAGATTTATTTTTATAAATAACATATCTAACAGAGCTGATTAATACATATACTCAAAATCGTTCCCTACGATAGCAGAATGCAGGCCTTCAATAGTCAGCCTTGGGCCCCCAAAGGTTCTTTTTCCACACTGTGGAGTTTTTGGTTCTTCTCCTCCAATGTTGTCTGGCTTTATCTTTAAACCTCAATCATCCACCTGCTGTTAATTCTATATTATCTGTAATTTCTTTCTGTGATGCTCTTTGAGACAACTTGTTGTGAAAGGCACTATATCAAAATGAACTGAAACTGAAATATTTTTCAGTTTAAACAAAGTTAAAATTTAAACACGTTTGAAAATCTTTGTAAAGCACAAACTGGTTGTTGCTTTTTAACCTCAAGTCTCTTGTTTTGGTACAGTAAGGACAGGCCTTACAAACCTGGAGTTACCAGTTTATCAAGTACAACTACCTAGCAGCATGCTTCTCCTGCCCCCCGTCCCATTGAACACACCAATAATTTTTGTGGATATGGAATCTAAAAGATGTTGGCAACAATGTGTAGGATTTTTTTCCCCAAGCTGAAAAAGGACAACTTGATTTTTTTTTTCCATCCTTGCCATGAACAGCTGCATCCCCATTGTAATGGCATGTCCATCTGTACTATGGTTTACCATTATAATGGCATGTCTGTACTATGGTTTACCATGTCGTGCATTAATTCGCTGACCAAACTAGGCACATAATGAAATGTTTTTGCACTGATCACACACAGCCTTGAAAAAGGCATTACACTTATGCAATACCTGTTTTAGTGATGTTAAAAAGTGTTAGAGAAAAAGACATAGCACTGTCAGTTAGGGCAACTGAACACTACTATCATAAACTGCTCTCCTCTTCTCACACCCCTCCTGATGCCAGATATTCCTGCACACTCTGAATAAAAGTGCCATTACAGCACAGCAGTTTTGCATGCATTTCATCTTGAACAACTTTTAAAACAAGATGAAAAATTGCAATGTCTTATCTCAAAAATTAAACATGGGGCTTGCAGTCCAGAAACAGAAACAACCCATCAAAAGACACATCAACACGATCAACAAGTGGCAACAAGTAGCACTATGGCAGAAACATCCAGTTTTCAGGACAAGAATTTGATTTGTCCCGTGAGTTAGACAATCAGGTCTTTAGCTCAGACAGCTAATCCTCTTCTCTGCCTGTGCAGGTTTGAGTTCTGGCAGAGTTATTACACTACACAAGCATGGTTAAAGGGGACCCTGGCACACTTTGGTCTTGCTTCTGAGCAGGGCCAGTCTGACACAGCACAGTACAGGTAACAGCGCAGTGAAAAAGCACGCAGGCACAGCATGACACAGCAAAATTGACTGGCCAAAAACCAAAAAATGTGCTATGGCTTAGGTCTGGGGACCGTGCCAGTGAGTGAAGCAACAAAAACTCACTACTACATAAAAGGCACCTTTAGGTGAAGATAGGTACCTTGTGACATGATAGAAAGTCATGCTTGAAGTGTATGTCTGACCATCACTGGTCAGAAATAAAGGCTCAAATACACAGTGCCATGCCACATGGTTCAGTGGGCATCCTGGACAGGAAGCCATCACCAGTCTGTACTGTTAACACCAATAGGAATGACTGGAGCCAAACTGTGATCTGTCCATGAGCACACCTCGAGCTAGCCTCCCCCCCGTCCTCAGCAGTCCACTTTGGACACTGTTAGGCCCACTGCAGATGCATTTCTATGTTGTTTGTTTATCACAGACAACATGGGCACCTGACATTGGTGATGTCCCATCAGACCCACTGAAACACATCTGAGAAACTGCATTTACAAAATGACAACCTGCACACCAGGGTAGAACTCAGATGCAAGCTGCCAGGTTGTGGACCATCTATACACTTGTACAATTCTGTCATTCTCCTTTGACCACTTTGCACCAAAAGCCATATCCATGCAGAGTATTGTGCACTGTGCCATCATTCTTGGTGAACCACTGAATGGTTTTGTACAGAAATCTCATGAAGACAGATGCTTGTTAAATGCTAGAAGCAGCGCTTCTGCTGCCAACTACTGTACTACTGTAAGTTCAAAGTCACTACGGTCACTCACCTTCTTTCCAAAGCTCAAAGAAGCCCTGATACTAGAAGCACTGGTCTGCCTAATGTGTGCCACACACCACAATCAACTGACACAAGTCTTTCTGGGATGTACAATTTATGTGACGGTGGGGTGTGCTCAATAAACTAGCAGCTCATTGTCTTTTCAAGAACAATTCAGGACAGACAGGTGTACGACAGAATATCACAATATTACATATGTGATGTGTAATAGTTAAAGGATTAATTCTCTAAAGAAGATGGACTGGGGGTTATATTAACAATGTGGACTAAAAAACTGAAACACCGGGGCTGCATGGATGCACCGGTACAGCACTGTACTCACAGATCCATATTTGTTAAACTTTAAAATGAATGATCATGACAGATCTCATAGTATTTTAGAAATATGGTATTTTTTAGAAACTTCAGTGTTAGTCCATTTAGTCATATCTATTATTTACTTTGACATCCTTTGTTGCTAAGCAACCCTAAAGTGAAAAGGTCAAAATTAGTCTATATCATTGACTTCCAAAGATGATTAGTACATATTTGACTTTTAGTAAATGAACAGCCTTTTATTACAAATTGCCATTTGTTGATAAACTTCCCCTGTCAAGCTGCCCAATTGTTCATGAATTTTAAAAATCAGAAATTAAATAAGATATTCAGATTCATGTGCTTCCTTTAAATTTTGCTGATTTAAAAGAGTTTAAAAATATTTTGATTTAGAACTAGCCCTGTTTTGACAAGTTGCTTCAAACTAAGCCTCGTGCTTACAGAAAAGCGCTTAGAGCAGCATTTAAAGGTCATGAGAAGCAGCTCGGGTTACAGTCAGCACTGGTTACTTCTCACTGTAAAAATTGACTTGATACCTGTGAAGATCACAAATCACCAGAAACTACCACTTACACAGTGTTTTCAACTCTACTACAAACCATAGAACAGTGTGCGGCTATTACAAATCTCATTACACAGAGGACTTTATAGCACGTCTTGTGTGTTGCTTTAATTGTGCTACTTTAAAACCCTGAAGAGAACATGAATTTAAAAAATGTATACTTTGTATGTGTTCTGTAAGCAGCTTAAACCAGTCACATTCCTGAATGTAGCTTTGTTCCAAAACTGTTTGTCTTGACAAAATAACTGTCCTATCCTCCATTTTGTACTGGGTTTAAATTAAAATAAGAAGCATGCATGTGACTAATGCTCAGGGGCCCACCCACTAACCATGTGTCTGGTTAATCATGCCCAAAAGCAGAAGTCGTCATCTGGACATGCAAGTCCGTCTTGCACACCCTACCTGTTTAACACAAGCTTTGCCTGACACTGACTTCTGTAAGAAAACAGAGAGCTGAAGTTGGATGTCCAGCACCAGATTCGGGTGGTGTGTGTTCCTGCATTTAGCAACATTTTCACAGGCAAATATTACGTTTGGTCTTCTTACACACAGCTTCATTACAGGTTGCACTTAATAATACATGCTGTGTTAAGTTTAATTAACACTGTTTGGCTACTCACAATTTGTTAATACACTGTGCCTTTAAAAAGTAATACAACTTAATTGTACATACGAATAAAGCAGTGAGAAGCATACAATCACTAAGGTAACCTTGATAAGGGAGGTGTCTTGTGTGCTCATGCATGTGTGTGAATTACTTTTCCTTCCAGTACTGTAGTTTTCTGTTGTCAGGTTTTTAGAAAATGGATCAGCTGGTTATTAGCCAAGTATACAGATAAACATTTTTTTTTTGTTTTATAAATTGCAAAAGTGCCTTATAAACATATCCAACTCATGAAAGAATATACAAAATATTTTTAAAAATACCAAACAACATTTTGACTTAGAAACAAAATGTCTGGCAACATTTCGACCCTCAAAAGAAAGCGAACATTGTACGCCCCACTGTTTCTGCCCTCCTAGCAGCCCCCCTGTTTCTGCCCTCCTAGCAGCCCCCCTGTTTCTGGCTAACCATCACTATTATCTCCAAACCTGACTTGCACAGAACTTCACATACATCACACTGGCATTGATTCCTGGGCCGAACATGGTTATACAGAACTTAATATATATATCCTTTAATGAGCACCTATAAGTGATGTGCAGTATATAGTAGTCTTAATTCTGGTTACATAAATATGAAAATCACCCATAGTCACAAGGCCAAATCCAACAAAACCAAACATACAATTTAGTTTACGGTGGTGACACAAAATTCATGTTTAAGGATTTAGCAGCACAAAGGCATGTTAGTGTCCTGGTTCTTCAGAATCTGTAATAACTGATGTCCTCTAGCACTCCAGGGTTCTGGTGGATATATGGGCAGAAGTAAATAATAATAATAATAATAATAATAATAATAATAATAATAATAATAATGCTTACTATCAATATTAGTCTGAGAAAGCAGAGGGAATATTAACAGCACCGAACAGAAGCCCCATAATGAATAACCACTTGCCTGTGTTTTCTTGCTCCTCTTAATAAAACCCAGCTGTCAAGATTGGATTCACTGGCCTGTCGGGGTATAAAACATTTCTTATAAGTTCAGGACAAATGTTAGAGGATGCTGCCGAATGAGGGGCAGGCTTTGAAGTACAGCTCTAGGGCAATTACTTTTGTGTCGGGGGATGGGGAAGGGGGCTTGCTGAATGATGACATACATTTTAATTTTCAATTTTTATTTGCCTTTCGTAAAGGGTTCTTGGATCCCTGTGTTGTGTATGGTGTAATTTTGTGTAGAGCCACCTAGGGGCTTAAGCTTAACACCGTTGTTTTGCAAGAAGTGAAAGTGGATATTTTAGCACATGATTTCTGTAGAACGAATGTACAAACTTGTCAAGGTTATACATGTATGAAATACTGGAATCCCAAATATAGCATCACAGATTACTCCAAACTACAAAAAACATGCAGGGACTCTGCTGACCCTTTTCACAGTAAAGCAAATGCCTGGAGACAAGAATAGAACACATTATAAAAGAATATCCATATAATATGGCACCACAAAGTGTGCAGTCAAGCACTTTGCCAAGTACTGAGAGTACAAAGGAAACAAAGACTGCTCAGAGAGAAGCAGGGAGAGCACATGGGCAGAGATGTGCCCAGACACAGCGTGTAGTCATGTGTGCACCGAGCACATGGTGCTGTCACTGCCTGCCAATCCCGGTGACTGCTGTACAGCACTCTGTCCAAACACACTAGTAACAGACATGTCTATTTGAATATATTATCAGCATATTTAAATATGAATGTCTTTATATAGGAAGAAGGTGGAAGTTTTACCATGTGAGCAAGAATCCAAGGGTTAAACGGGCTGTCAGAAACCAGCCAGGGAGTCAGTGTAGAAAGCTCACGCTGTATTCGCATCTACACAAATTGCAAGAGTGATGTGCAACACACGTGCCCCTGTGCAGCAATTGCAGCGCTCAAACCGCGCCAAATTGGCCCTGCTCAGAAGCAGGCCACACCTGTGCTGGAAACTGCTCTACATTACATCACAGTGACTGGCTAAGGCGCTTGTTTCTGAAGTGCAATTGGCGTGTTTCAAATTTACGTGGATACAATGTAATTCCTCGCTTTAAATTCAACTCAAAAGAGCAGTATTAGCAATATTAACAGTATGCAGCAATACTCAGGATAAGGAGGAGTGTGAGAAGAGCGACAGAGAGGTTAGTAATAGTAATCAAGTTAGCTGTTAGTGATATGCTGTATTTTTCACCTCATGAAAACACTGCTTTTGTATATGCCTCTGAATTATTTAACAAAACATTAACTGGCACACTGACATTAGTGTATGCACTTTTGATTGTTTGGTCTGAACAGCAAATACAACTCAGAAGGGTAAGTCAGAAAAAAAAGCTTTTTGGGATGCATCTGCAAATTTAACAGGTGTACAAAAACAACAATGTCTTGGATTATATAAAATTTATTTAATCATGAAATATACGGTACTAATAATAATGCAACCTCCATGTCAGAAAGCTATCGAGTCACGTCAGTGTTGTTGCTAGGGTAGAGTTCTCAGTGAGAGTGCTGTTCAACTGATTTAGCTGCCAGTGCTTTTACACTGTTTTTACTTATTAAAACTTGCATCTGAGTTATGTAAGAATTAATGTTACATTTGTTTTTGTGTTTTGCTATTGGATTTTTGTGCTAACCACAGTTTATGTTCGGACATAAAGTTGTCCGTAAGTACACTCGGTATCAGAGCACCCAAGGTCACAGTTCGATGATCGCCTAGGTGGATGTATCATTGGATCTGCAACTGTGTCTTTTAGACACTCAGGTAAAAAAAGCAGAATTGTGAACCGATCACCACCTGGTGAAGCAATGGATCAGATGTGGGGGTGCGAAGGGGTGCTGGAAAGATCTGGTAAGCCCAAGCGTATAATGTGGTCTTGCTGGGAGGCTGAGACCCCTGCCGAGGAATTCTTCAACTCTCACCTTTGACAGATCTTCCTCTGTATTCTGAGGAGGCTATAGACATTGAACCAGAATTGACAATGTTCCAGTCCTCCTCTGTGGAAGTGGCTGAATGGACCTGTGGCTGTAAGCTTGTTGGTGCCTGTCATGGCAGTAATCCCCAAACATGTTGATGGACGTTGGAGGGTAAACGGAGTCGTTAGGCTGAAGAAGAAGACATTTTGAGCTTGGTTTGCTTGTGGAACTCTAGAAGCAACTGACAGATACCAGCAGTCCAAGTGGGGTGCAACAATGGCATAGCAAAAACTCTGGTATGGGATAAGGTTATTGAGTCAATGGAAAATAACTTTTGTTCAGTCTTGAGGAGATACTGGCAATCCATCATATGACTGAAGAAGGGGACAAAGGGGCTTTACAGCAGGGATGAAAACCCTCAACCAGGGACAGAGATGGATAGTGGAAGGAGTACTTCAAGGACTTCCTAAATCTCATCAAAATGCCTTCCACTGAGGAAATACAGCTGGAGGACTCACAGGAGGATTTGCCCATCACTAAGTCTGAGGTTACTGAGGCAGATAAAGGCAGGGTCTCTGGGGTGAATGAGATTCACCCTGAGTTCCTGAGGGCTCTTGATGTTGTTGGGATTGGCAGGCACAATGTTTCAATATCAATGTTGCATTGATAACAGGGACAGTGCCTCTGGCCTAGCAGCATATGGTGGTGGTCCCTATCTTTAAGAAAGAGGATCAGATGGTGTGTTCAAACTTTTCAAGGATCACATTCCTTAGCCTCTCTGAGAAAGACTATGCCAGGGTAATGGAGACGAGGGTCAGGACATTACTTGAACCTCAAATGCAGGATGAGCAATGTGGGTTCCTTTCTGGCCACAGAACAATGGATCAGCACTTTACCCTCAAAAGGATCATGAAGGGCTCATGGGAGTTTGCCAGACCAGTCTACATGTGTTTTGTGGATTTTGAAAAGGACTTGTGGGACACTGTGGAGTGTGCTTTGAGAGCATGGGGTTCTAGGCCTGTTATTACGAGCCATTAGATCCCTGTATAACCGGAGCAAGAGCCTGGTCTGTATCACCAAAATCAGGTCAGACTTGTTCCTCTTACTCATTGGACTCCACCAGAACTGGCCTTTGTCACTTATTCTGTTCATAATTTTAATGGACAGAATCTCCAGGTTTGGCCAAGGGGCAGAGGGTGTCCAATTTGGTGACATCAGAATCACATCTCTGTGATTATGTGATATTTAGAGATGATGTAGTCTTGTTGGTTTCATCGAGCGGTGACCTCCAGCATGATGTGAAGCGGTTTGAAGCTGAGCGTGAAGTAGCCAAGAAGAGGACCAGCACCTCCAAATGTGAGGCCAACAGCTGCACCAACTGTTTTCAGGGCAGGTCAGCTCTACAGATTATTTTAGATGTGAACACAGCATTAGTGGCTTCATCACTGTACATAAAACTATTGTTTCAGACGCATACACATTATTATTAACCATTGTTAATGTCTGGTGTGTATGTATGCATGTTTGTATGTACCAGGAGCACCTTAGAAAAAACCACAACAAATTCCTCGTGTGTTTGCGCACACATGGTGAATAAATCTAATTCTGATTCTGATCACCCTTTCATCAGAGGTCATGCAGTGACCAATACAGGCCTCAATAGGGCACAACATACTTTTACAGGTGTGGTGGAGTTGCAGTCTACATTATAAATGTTTTCTTTCCTGTGTATATCATTTAAATTAAGACTTACATTTATTTTAAAAAAATCAGTATTAAAAAATGTTATTCTTACAATGGCTTCATAAGCTCTAGAACTCTGTGCAGTAAACCACAATATAGGGACATAATTCTCATGTTTTGACAGACGGAGGAATTTCTTCACTACGTTTCCATTTAGCAGATCTGTTTTTGGTAGACTTTGAACTGAAAATGTGAATTAAAACTATGGATTCACAGGTATTTGTTTTAATTAAGGATTGAAAACAAAAAACAAAAACATTACCATGTTTAATGCCTCCTAAACCAGATTTTTTTTCTTTCTGACATGAACCTTATTGCTAAAAAAGTACTACAACATCTGAAAATTACATATCAAAATTTACAACATTTCATGTGGTTCAGTGTGAAGATATAGACAGCAAAACTGCTAAAAACCATGAAAGAATTTTTTAGTGCAGTTTTAGTGCAGTTTGGCTAGTGATGGCAACAAGCCATCACTAGCCAAATATGCAACTGTGAGCCAACTATTTTAGAAGTTAAAGACATTTATTAGCATAGAACAATCACTGAAAATTTGAAGCATCTAGATCAAACATAATGACTTACGAAACTTTTTAGTAACACATTTTCCTGTAAAATTGAGGCCCCACACACTTTTAAGGCGTTGGTATATCAGAAACTAAAGATACAGATAAATAAGTTGGCACATTAGCTGCTGGGTAGAATGACATTTAGTATAAAGCAAATCCAGGATGGTCAGTCAGGGCCCCCCTGTTAATTTCACATGGAAAAAACCCTGTTTAATGTACTATTCATTATAATTTTATGTTTTATTTCTAAACAACGCATAATCGCTGCATATGTTTGATATCTTGGTGAAAGTCGTTCTACTGAAAATGGAAAAATTCTATCATTTTATCTAATCACAAAGTAACAGGTGCAACCTGTTTACAATGTTTTGTAAAATTTTAGAATTTTTGTTGACTGTAGATAGCTTGTAGGTTGAAAGAGCAAAACCAACACCAAAAAAGTGAATTTTAGCCTGGAAATCCACCACAATCAAAACCCAACCTGAATTTTTAGAACTACTCTCAAATCAGAAAGAAACTCGATATGAAATAATCAGTGTTATTCCAAATTCTAATTTAAAATCACTATGAGAATTTTTCTCACTATGAGAAAATCTATTGCAAGCAGGATGTCAGTGTGTTCCATTTGTGTTACACAACCGCTACAAATTCAAAATGACAAGATAATATTGGGGGGGGGGGTTGTTAATGGATAAGAAAGATCATAAAAGTGACTGCTAGTCACTGACTGCTATTGCCAATACAAACAAATATACAATTCAAATGACCTGGTTACATCCATCAGTGCTGCATATATAATACTTGTGGAAAGTAGGGTATTTGTCAATCTCATCAGGAGTTCAGTTGGTAGCTTTCAATGCTTATTTTCTCTTTTAGTTCTGCTAAATATTTGCAGATTAACACCATGGGTTCATGCCCAACTACTACAAAAGCAAACATTTTTAGTCCAGTTTGAATCCGCAAATCAAATTTTATACTTGTAGACTAAATGTGTTGTACATCAGTAATGGTGTATAAAATAATAAACTTAATACAAAAAAAACTTTCACATTAAATTTAAATGAGCTACCCACCTACACTTACTCTGTCTGACCATTCCATGATGTGCATAATGAACATGATTTGAGGATGTGAACAGCATAGTGCAGCCACAGGGCACCATGAATCAAAACAGCATTTCAAGGCATCGACTACACTAATAATCAGCAGGAAACAAGGGATGTAACCTGAAAACTGTTGTAATTTTTTAATATCCAACTCCATTCTGACTTGGTTTGTCCATGTGTATCTGAGCTACACCGTTAGTGTTTTAGTTAATGGTTCTGGTGGCTTTTGGCTAACAATTCACTATAAACCAACAATTATGTGCATGAAGATACTTGAAGATAATAGAAATTCATGAATAATACCTTAAACACTGCACATTTTAAAGCATGACAAACTGACATATTAAATGCTTGTCCTTATTGTACAAAGAACAAGCAATTGTTCTGTGCCATGGACATCACTTTTTACCCACATCCAGGAAATTATTTTATTGTGGATAGAAATCTAAGAACAGTTTTCAGTGAAATCTCAGGAAATTCAAATCACTTTCATGTCTAAAATGCTTAATTATTTAAGATCCAAAGCACACGCCGTGTACGTTTTTACTGCTTAGCTTTCCAAACATCTTGGCTACGTTAGGTTTGGGAGAAAGTAAATAATTGAAAATTCCAGCAAGAAACAAGTTGCATCATTCTCAAAGCCAGCCAGGTTTATATTCTAACAACCACCTCAGAGTCTGCAGTCCCTGACAGACAGTTTACACTTCAATATTTGAAGCCAATGTTCTCCAAGTATAACCATTTGAAGAAGTCGGGATGTTCAATACATTAATAACCTGCAGCTATCAAAGAGTATTTGTCTTCCCACCTGAAGAATACCTTAAGAACAGCTAAAGATCAAGGGCAAAATGAAAATGACAGGTTAGAAAACAAACAAACAGCAGTCACTCTGGCAAACAGCAGTCACTCTGGCAAACAGCAGTCACTCTGGCAAACAGCAGTCACTCTGGCAAAAAGAACTATTCTAATGACAACAACCAAGCATTTATCCAAAAATACAGAGCAACAAAGTTTACACTTGATTTTATATGTACACAAAATTCCCCCAATTAAACCACTAGACCTCATAGGTGATATTTCCTGGTTTGAATGGTCTGTTTTCCCAACTAATAATAAAAATAATAACAATAACAAATAATAATAATAATTATTATTATTATTATTTTACAACCTAGAGGGTAAGCACCTATAA
Organism: Chitala chitala; assembly: GCA_025773905.1. NCBI lineage: Eukaryota > Metazoa > Chordata > Actinopteri > Osteoglossiformes > Notopteridae > Chitala > Chitala chitala. The sequence continues at coordinate 7,001 of JABJVR010049302.1, read as the reverse complement.
TAAGAGGATGGAGGTCTGGAATAGCCTATCAGCCTAGGCAAGCTGTCACTCAAAAGCCAAGTTGAGAGAAATATACCTAATGTCTGTGTAGGGGTTTCGTCATATAGTTTTCATGGATTTTATTATTTTGTGATGTTATAGAATAATATCCTGCCAGGTCATCAGGTAGCAGACTACTGCATATGCAAAACACAGCCTGTTATTTAAAGTTAGTAGGAGTCTTTTGGCCATCCATCTCACGCCAGGTTCACAAAAAAAGAGCTTAAGACCTGTATAGCAATTATGTAATAACATACGTGTGTATTAAAACTGTTTATCCTGTGTCATTTTAGCAAGGACATGTGAGGGTGTGTATTGGTAAATTGTGCAGTGAGTCAGTTGTAGTATTGCCCAGGTGAACTCCATGTAAGACCTGCAGCCTCTGTATAACCATCAGTGGACAAAACAAACAAACAACAAATAAACAAAACTGTGCATGACAACTACTCTGTACAAATAAACTCATTTGCACAGTTTATATGGCATTACACAGAGTGGAGAGGTAGTCTGATGGGACTGCAGGAAGTAAACAGTTAAATACTGTCACTGTTTCTGCCCTACCAGATAAGACCGTGATGGACCACAAACAACTGGTAAGTACTGCATTTAAACTTGGGCAGTGCAGCCCCCCATCTGTATTGTTTCTGTACCATCGCACTAAACCCTGCACAAACCTTGCTACTTACCCAGTATTGTTCCTGCCATTATAGTAATAGACTTTAAAAGTAACTGGAGACTGCAATGCTGGTCATGCAGCAGGACCCTGCGAACCTGTTTAACATGCAAAGCATCTGCATTGTCAAGTGCACTATGTTTGTGTAATGCAACTAATGAAAATAAACGCCCACCTTTTTTGAATGCTCTCGCAGTTGATTTAATGCACTAGGTTGGTACGGCAAGCGAAAATATCCCCCTGTCAGGCATGCTACCCAACGTTGTGGATTGCATCGCATTTGCAAACTTACCTCTTGAAACCCCTAATCTGCGTCTTCGCCCTCTTTACAGCATCCCATTCACCCGTCTGTGCTCTGATACAAAACGCAATCTCGGTCTTCCTTCCTCAGTTCAGGGACCTCTCCATGTTTTTCCAAAGCTCAGACTCCCAATATCAGCAGGTGGACGCGCCTCTCAGTGATGGAGACAGCGCGTTTCTTCCCTCTAACACTCCATTTTACATTATAACGTGCTCCGTATTCCACATGAAACACGCTGATGCCGATCCTTCCATTTCCACTCCTTTACATGGTATTTTGTGTAAGAGATGCTGTATTGGGTTTGTTTTCCACCATCTGCTATGAGGCTGCCATTGTTACGCCGTGTTTTTTCAGCTGTGCTCGCGTCGCAGACCGCAGGCGCGCGCACGCTCGTTTTCCGCTCTGCTACTACTGCTGTTCTCTCTGTTATCATAAAGAGCGCGCCCACCTCACACCGGCGAGGCCGCGCACAACGCCGAGGACGCGTTAAGTAAACAGGAGCAGTGTTTCCCTGGCATAGATTAAAGGAATACAGGAATATAAAAGAATTCGAATACTTATATTTAAAAATTAACTAAAATAAATGTATTTTACAGGAATCAGAAATGCAGTTTCTCAATATCAATCACACTGCACCATGCAGAAGGCAGTTATATGTATGCATATACAATTAACAAACTGGTTATTCTGTAGCGGTATGTCTTGTAGTTTGGATAGTCCGCTGGATCTGTTACTCTGTCCGTTTCAGTCTGCCCTCCCTGAAAATTCTCTTCTAAGGGTGCATCTTGTTTGGACGCATTTACTGCAGTGTTTATCCCACCCCTTTTCAGGAGCAGTGTTATGCATACAAAACGTAAATGTGTTCTCTGTGGATACCATGGCTCCTGAATCCTGTCCAAGTGTTGCCCAGGCACACATCCATCTTGTTAAGGTTAAGGGACAAGCTGTTTAAACACAACATCTGTATCTCACCAAAGCAGAGGGCTGTATAAACAGCCTGTAATTCGTGATGTACTCTCGACCCACTGTGAGAAAGGGGAAATAGCTGACAGTTGATGGTCCTTAATGGATGAAAACTGCAAAAGCATGTTGAGACTGGGGGCACATGCAGTTACATTCCCTGATGTGAAAAATACAGCAGGCTGTTTACCAGAAGTACTACTATATCCATGTCTTTAAGGGGATGCGGAGCCATTTTCCATTTTCCCAAATATAGGCACTTTTCATTAACCTGAGGACAGTGATTGTAAATTGCTGGTTAGCATGTTGTGACACCTTGCTTGTAAAAAGAGGTTAAACTAAAGAAAATTTGACTGGAAGACTTCTGTGTTATTTTCTTTTACATTTTTATATTTTGGGGAAATCCAGAAAAGCTAAATATCTGCAGTGCACCTCCTTTGCCTTATGAATAAATCAGAACTAATGGTTTTATGAGCCACATTTTATTCTTGGTTTAAAGCCAAGAACAAAAGCTAAATTATCTCCATAGTAACACAAACTGCAACCAAACAGGTTTTTATAAATACATTTTCAATATAATAAAATTATTTCAGGTCAGTGGTAGTGCAGAGTAAAAAAAAAAAAAAAAGCATATGATGAGGGAGTTTGAACACTTCAGAACTGAGTGCAGCATTAATTTAATATTAATTCAGGCAGATTATTTTTTGGCAGTGTAACTATACCAAAGGCATGATGTCACAATACAGGCAGACTGTGTACCAGCAACACAATTCATGCACGCTGTATAATTTCCTGTATTGAACTGGCCACAGGAGAAATGTTACATCTCACATTTTCTTTTATTGTAGCTGTCTTTGTATGTAGTCATGAGATAAAATGTATTTTTCAGAGACAGTATCATATTTAATATAACTGAACGCAAAGTCAAATTCTGAACTTGAGATATCCACAGATTGTTCAGTGTACCTAGAGAATTACACCATATACTGTATTGTACACATTGCAATGCTCAGCAAAACACAATAAACTGTGGAAGAGTGCATATTGGAAGGTCTCACTATTAGACAAATATTATATACCTGTATAATATAGTGGTTTTCCCATGGTCGCTGCTGCTGGCGGTGGTACATGACATCTGCATGCTCCCAGCAGCCTCCAGTCTGGACTGTAAATAGAGGAAGTATACGTGCTGTAAATTGACCTCTTATGTGCTTGTACAGTTTTACTTACGTGTTGCCATGTAACCATATTGTGTGCCCTGTCCGCCTGTGTAAATAGTCATCCTTATGTCTTCCCAACTATGTCTTCATGTGTTTGTATGTGCAAAAACAGATTAAGGCATTTAGCAAATAAAGAGCTTTTCCTGTATGAGCAAAACTCCTGCAAAGTCTCAACATTGTGTTCCAGTAAATACCACAATATTGTTATATTTGACTAAAGATGAACATGTTATGCATAATCAACCAGTACTCTCAAAACATGCTGTAATTTATTTCTATTTCTGCATTCACAGACCACATGTGATTTCTGTTGTCTTCTTCACAGACTTTCCCAAAACTTTCCATTCCCAAGGTATGTCTTACTTGCCCAAATGTGAATTCAGAGCATGGTTGCATCAGCACACCAGTTGGAGCACAGCAGGAGACTGTCATGTGACCTTCGCTTGTTTTATGCCACAACTGTGCATTTGCCAATCTGGGCACAGCTCCAAACACACAGGACAAAGCTGGCATCTCTGCTCCCAGGAGAGGTGGAAGGAGAGAATTATTGCATGCATACTGAATTTACCCTCTTCCTGTCACTTTGTATATAGAATTGTCTGAACAATTCTATACAAATGGAGAGTTGTTTTTTTTTTTTTTTTGACCAACAGGCTGTCAAAGTGGGGTCTCCTCTGTAATGGACAGTGGTGTACAGAGGAATATCCAAACATAAAGTGTCACAGAATTCTCTTAGCCTGTACTCTGAGTGTGAAAGAATACATTAGTGTTTGGGCAGGCTACCAGGTAAAAGCAGGACCAGCAGGAAACAGTATGATTTTGTGTATTTTGTCCTCCCAGGAGACCGAGCCTCTTGTCCAAGGTCCAGCTAATAACCTCAGAATCCATTCCATTCCAGCTATTATCTATGAACGCTTTGTCTTGGTCCACCTTATCAATAGAGCATATCTGTGGCTCTGTGCCCAGGGATCTCACTGCACTCCAAGGCAGTGCTTTTCCTTTATGGCCACCATCTCATAGCAAGTTTGAATGGGAGTTTGCTCCCCTATGGCTGACTGCATTGCAGATCTTGTTAGAGGCTTTTTGTGTGATTCTCTGCATGTGTGAAACCATTATTATTCTGATAAACAGAGGGAGGTCACCCTCATTATCGACTGAGCTCCTGCTGCAGCATAGAAACACAACGGCCTGAAAAGCGTCTCATACAGATGCTCATGCCTGCCGCTTTTCATCTATTGTTCCATCACATAACAGGGATAAACAAGCTACAATGCTTACCTGAAATAACTGCATTTTCAAAATGTGATTTTACAGACTTTCAGGTTGCTTTTCCATTCACAACTTCCTTGTACATATAAGCACTGGACCTGCTCAGCCTAATGTATTTAACTAGTAGAATTGCAACAACAGCATTGTAAAATCAATACTTCATATCCAATATGTGACATGTAGAGGAGAAGACTGGTGTCAGACAAAGTGCTTTAGAGCCTTTAGCTTTAACACTGTCCTTCAGTGTCAGGCCAAATGAAAGCCTTTCATGTTAGGTTTTTCATGTTAGGTTTTACCTGCAATGAATCATAACTACAGTATGTCCTTCTTCCCAGCTGGACATGTGGGTTTTTATTTTACTGGGATGTTTTCTGTTGGGAACTACAGCAGAGTCCAGGACTGCACATGCAAACTATGACATTACAAAAGGAAGCCCTTAACTACTATGCTTCCAGCCTTCTAAATCAGATTATGGTTAAAGAAAAGCTACAGTCACAGAATTCTTTTTTTCTGCAGATCAGCAATACAATTTACAAATATTAAAATCACAATTGGTGGTAAGAATACAAAATACCTAAAACAAAAGTATATATCATTCAAACAGATTTTTATAAATCTTATAAAATATATGTGTAATTAAGTAATTTTATTTTGTTATTAAGGAAATTGTTTTTATAGTATTGGTAAATATTCCTTGAAATATGTTTATTTTTTCATTATTTTTTATTGTGGTGTCATATTACACAAAACAGACTGGCATGCTTGATTCATACACCTCCAGTCAGCCTGGCCTGGTATCCTGCTAATGGTACAGTTGTACAGTGCTGTCTTGCAGACACTATACTGCACAATGCTGGGTGTATGAGGAGTACGTTGGGTGACTGCTAGTGGAATAACCATGATGCTGCATGGACTTCCCCTCAGCCTGGATGAGCACTAAAATGAGATGCTGTTAGCACTATGCTAACATGGATGACTGTTTTTGACGGAAAGTAAATGAATAACCAGCAGAGTTTAATTTCGAGAAACACCAGGGCTAGGAACCACTAGCAAGTTTTGAAATGCCTTGAAATTTAACCTTTGTGATGTGTTCAGATTTAATATCCATACATTTTAGTAGAGCATGAGTTTCTTGATGAAAGTTACTGAAAATTTCCACTTATGACTACTGAGTCACACCTGGAGACTAACCCAAAGAACACAGGGCACTGTACACCTCAGGCAGACCGCCAATCCAACACAGGGCACTGTACACCTCAGGTAGAGTGCCAACCCAGCACAGGGCACTCTGCACCAACATAGAGCACCAACCCAACACAGGGTGATTTACTAACAATAACTGAATTTAGCCTTTGATGAAGGCTTATATCAGACAACACAACAAAACATGCTCTTCAATGCAGAGCTCTCTGACATTTCTGCTGTCAGCACTATCTCAGTCTTGACTAACTGACCCAGCTCTCAATTTAGGCAGCTAGCTCTGACCAGTAATGTCCCAACCCACAGAAAAGGTTAATAATAACCCTTTATTTCTGTCATTTATTTTTGTATATTTCTGCCGCCCTTGACCCAGGAGACCGGGGATGGAGTCATGGTTGTGGCCTACCTCCAGTAGGGCGTCCTTAGGCAAGACCCCCTCACACTTGTCCCTGTCTACCTTGGATATGAAAGAGATACGAAAGAGAGGCATGTTGGCTCAGACATTGCTTGGATTAACAAGGTCTGTGTCAGATGTTGGGGAAACAGGACAATCTGGTAACAAGTGGGCTACTCGAACAAGAACAAGACATTCCTGGACAAGATTTAAGATTAAGGAACTGGAAGGCTACTACACAAGGGAGCAGAGTTACATGCAGAGGATGTGGGACCTATGGAAACTTTGAAACCCAAAATTTTCACTAAATTGAAACAACTATTAACTCAGTACGTCTGCAAGAATTACCTGCTATCAGAACTAGAGACTGACAAGACACAACATAAACGGTACAGCAAGGGGAGGCAGGATGACAGGTTAGAGAAGGGACATAGTCAACTTCACACTTTGAGACTGGGTTCCAAGCCCCAATAATAACCTGCAAGCTCAATACAAGAGCCAGTGACCTGAGTTTGAAGATCATGGTGAGAATGGATATATAGAACCTCTGATGCTGGTTACCAAGACCAAGTGAAGTATCCCATGGTAACTGGAACACTCGGGGCTGCGACCTTAAACTGGGAGAGTGGCTCCATCAGATCCCAGGAACAACATCTGAGACCTCTGTCTAGGCAGGAGCAAGTGAGGTAATTTTTTATAAATAGATATATAAGTGTAATATAAATATGATTAATATATGTTTATATTTAAATATAAATTTATGTGTGTGTATATATATAACATGGTCTTGCAATACACGCGCACACACACACACACACACACACACACACACACACACACACACACACACACACACACACACACACAAACAAAAGGTACAATGTAACGAGGAGATAAAAACTCGAGGTGAATGAGAGAGAGCGAATTTTAAAGAAACACAAAAGA
>JABJVR010049301.1:0-22250 GCA_025773905.1 Chitala chitala | reverse complement strand
AGCGACTTTACGCACGACAAGGATTACAACGACAACCTGACTTTTTATTTAATATTGGCTTTGGCTGCTGTTTCTTTCATGTTTGTTTCATCTTTGATCGTGATTATATCTGTAAAAATCTACAGATGGCGTCAGTCCCGTTTATTCGACCAGTCTAATCTTCCCGTTATTCCCTATTACCCACCGCTTTACGCGGACGTTGGAGGTACCGGAACTCTGCAGCACGTGTACAATTATGATGTTTACAGAACGACTGATTCCAGGAAGAGCGACCAAAAGTACATTCGACCGTGTGCACAGAACATTATTAGCCTAGATGCTTGTGGAAATCAAACGTTACCTCATCACCAGGAAAGCACAGACTCCTGTGAGAATATAGAAACTCAGGTGAGGTGTCATTTTTCTTCTTGTTTGTTTTCGTTTTTGCGGTTATAATCAGATTCATATTTCAATTAAATACGCAATAAATATGTTGTTTTATTTCCTTCCGCCTCATTGTATTACCATAATTTATTACTTTTTCCGTAACCAGTTGTACTGTAATACGTGTAGTACATGAGACCGTGTGCACAGAGCTTTATCAGTCTGGATGCCAGTGGAAGTGAAACATTGCCTCCTCTCCCCAAAAAAGGGGATATTAATGACAATTCAGAAAACCAGGTGAGGTCGTATAGTAAAACTTTTCACTCGAGAGAACTTGTTTGTCATTTATTTACGAAAGTAAATCAAAATGTTCAAGTTACTTGGAGTAAAGAAAAAAGAAAGGTTTATAGAAGTTCAACATGTGGTGAGCAATATGTGTTTAGTATCTTTCTGAATAATTTTACATATCTCGATATTGTCGGGTCATTTGTTGGAGTAAGAGGTTTCATTAATTAGTGGTACACGTTTAATGCTTTACTGAAAACATTTCACAGTGGCAGTCAAAAAAATTTAATTGTCATGATCTGACTTTCGACTCTGCCCGACTAAATATGTACTTTTGTTGACTCTTTATCTTTGTTCATAATAAATCAATGCAACAAGAATAAACTACATTCAGAGGTAGCATTTATTGTTATTATTTGTTATATGCTTTTAGTACCGTATTTACTGTTTAATGGGTGCGTTTTATATTGTTACTGTTGGTCGAATATTATTCAACCTTCAATGTATGCAGTTTTATGTTTGAGCTCAGTGTGACGCTGTTGATCATGCACTGCTGTTCCATCATTAGATTTCCAGCAGCACCTCCCATATTATTCCAATTCATGAGAAAGGCATAAGAAAGAGCCCTCAAAACCGACATAAAAACAAGTCTGTGGACATATCGCGCGGCGTCTATTCTTACTATCCACATTCGTCATATATTGGATTACAGTTATAGTTACCAGCCTTTATACATTCAGTTACGGAATATAACGTTTTTCCCTTTGGAAATATATGTGATCGGAACAATGTCTGGCATGTCGATGGCACGGCGAGTAGGAATTCTTGTATTTCAGTTTTCTTTCATTTCGGTGTATGGACAGATTGGTTACTCTATTCCTGAGGAGATGCCTAAAGGATCGTTAATAGGTAATATTGCGCAAGATTTGGGTTTGAGTTTAATAAGACTGAATTTAGGTAAGGCACGTGTACATACGACAGACAATGCGCATTACATAGAACTGGACAGAGACAGAGGGCTTCTCCTTATTAAGGATAAAATAGATCGCGAATCGCTATGTGGAAAATCATCTCCGTGTTCTATAAATGTTCAGATAATATTAGACAGTCCAATTGAATTTTACCGCATTATAATAGAAATAACAGACATAAATGACAATGCACCTAGTTTTTTAAGGACCGAGATGTTGTTTGAAATTAGCGAGTCAGCTAATACGGGAGCAAAATTCTTGTTGGAAAACGCAGTTGATGTTGATATTGGTGTCAACAGTCTACAAAGTTATATTCTTAAACCTACAGATAATTTTCTACTAAAAATACACAGTCAGACTGACGGAAGTAAAAAAGTAGAAATGGTTTTACAGAAGCCTCTGGACAGAGAAAAGCAGGACCGTCTGACGCTGTTATTAACAGCTGTGGATGGAGGCGACCCGCCGATGTCTGGTACTGTACAGATACATGTTACGGTGCTTGATGTTAATGACAACGCGCCTGTTTTTACACAAACTGTTTACAAGGCAACCGTAACAGAAAATGCTTCTAAAGGTACAATTTTAACTACAGTGAGCGCGTCTGATTTAGATGAAGGTTCTAATGGTAAGGTTATATATTCAATTTCCAGAACTATGGATAACATGTCAGACTTATTTGCGATAGACGAAAATAGCGGAGAAGTTACATTAGGTGGTGAAATTGATTATGAAAAGGCTACACATTATCAGATTGATATTAAAGCAAAAGATCAGGGTGGACTATCCGATTCATGTAAATTAATAATTGATGTTACTGATGTTAATGATAACAGTCCTGTTATTAGCCTGATGTCTGCATCAAAGTCCATACCAGAGGACTCGCCCCAGGACACGGTAGTAGCTATAATGACAGTGCAAGACGCGGATTCTGAGAATAATGGCAAAGTTGATTGTCTTATTCCGAAAAATATTCCATTTAGCATCATGTCGACGTCAAATGATTTCTACAGTCTGGTAACCGAATTGCCGTTGGATAGAGAAATACAATCTGAATATAATATCACTGTGATCTGTACAGATGAGGGAATTCCCTCCATGTCTAGCACCGTTATTCTCAATTTGCAGATATCAGACATTAATGACAACGCACCTGTTTTTGACAAGATGTCATATGATGCTTACCTTACTGAGAACAACGCACCAGGACTTTACTTATTTTCAGTGAAAGCAAGTGACGCGGACTGGAATCAAAATGCTCGTGTTTCGTATATACTGGAGGATACATATGTGAACGGAGTGTCTGTCTCGTCTTTTGTCTCCATTAATTCCGAGAGTGGAGTTGTCCAGGCGATGCGCTCTTTTGATTATGAGCAAATAAAGAATTTTCGGTTTCGCGTAAAAGCGCAGGACGGTGGAACACCCCCGTTGACCAGTAATGTGACTGTTAATTTTTTAATTCAAGATCAGAACGATAATACACCACAAATTCTTTATCCAGTACAAACTGGTGGCTCTCTTGTGGCTGAAATTGTACCACGTTCAGCAGATATAGGATATCTTGTCACTAAAGTCGTGGCTGTTGATGTGGACTCTGGACAGAACGCTTGGCTCTCATATAAACTAATGAAAACTACAGACAGACCGCTGTTTGAAGTGGGCTCACAGAACGGGGAAATCAGAACTGTACGCCAGGTCACTGACAAAGATGCTGTGAAACAAAGACTTACTGTCATAGTGGAGGATAACGGACAGCCCCCTCGTTCAGCTACAGTTAATGTTAACGTGGCGGTGGCGGACAGCTTTCCTGAAGCGCTCTCAGAATACAGCGACTTTACGCACGACAAGGATTACAGCGACAACCTGACTTTTTATTTAATACTGGCTTTGGCCGTTGTTTCATTCCTTTTTATTGTATCAATTATAACCATACTGTCAGTGAAATGCTACAGATGGAGGCGTGATAGGATGTATTACAAATCGGCCAATCTCCCTGTTATTCCTTATTATCCACCTATTTACGCTGACGTCGATAACACAGGAACGTTGCAACGTGTATATAATTACGAGGTGTGCAGGACGATGGATTCCAGGACGAGTGACTTGAAGTATGCCGGACCTTGTAGTGAAAGTGCACTCAATGTCGATTTGAGCGTCACGGACACGATGTCGAGGAAGGAGAAAAGAAACGCAGATGTTTGTATAGAGGTGAGACCCACATTTCGATAGGTGCTTTATAATTACAGGACTTCGGTTTTTCAACAATTTGAACCAATTACACAATCTGTAAGTAATCCAAGAATTTGATGATATAATTAGAACGATGTATGTAATATTTTAGAAACGCTTACATATAGCACCTGCAGTTGTTTCACACAGTCCTTTTCATGCAGCATGCGTTTTTTAATTTGCTGTGTAAATGTGTAGTTCTATGTATGTTCATGTGGTGTCGCTCCAGAGCCTTTATGGTAATGTGTGATACTGAAAGACCTCCCCTGCTTATTTAATATTGAACCAGCTAAGTAATATTCTGCATGCTGCACGGAATCGTGCCATTTCTATGATTTTTAAGGCTCCCTCTCTAATTCCATGCTATACCGGATTTATATGGGAAATGTTTTTAAATTGTAAAACCTAATTCGACTCTGTTACAGAATTTTCATTGACTTAAAATCGCAATGAGAATGGATGGGCGGATTCTACCGTGGCCATTGTGTCTTTTATTTTTCTACATGTTTTGGATTTATTCTGCCGTAGGACAAGTTCGCTATTCAATTCCTGAAGAAATGGCGGTTGGATCCTTTGTAGGAAATATTGACAAAGACCTGGGGTTGTTGCCTAAACGGATTACTAATGGTCGCGCTCGGCTCTTCTACGCTGGTGGCAGTGAGTACCTGGGGCTGGACAAGGAGAAAGGACAGTTGGTCGTGCGTGAGAAAATAGACAGGGAGCAGCTATGTGGGGAGACGTCTGCATGCAGCTTCAGTTTCGACATTATTTTAGAAAATCCGATGGAACTGTATCAGGTGACGATTGAGATACTAGACATTAATGATAACAGTCCCGTATTTCCAAGGAGAGAAATTAAGATAGAAATAAGTGAATTATCTATACAGGGAGCGCGTTTTTATCTTGAAAGTGCTCGCGATTCAGACGTTGGAGTAAACAGTCTCCTAAATTATTCTCTCCATCCGGTTGATCATTTTACTTTAAAAATGAACACTCGACCGGGTGGCAGTAAAAACGTAGAAATGATTCTCCAGACACCTTTAGACAAAGAGAAACAAGAACAGCACGACCTAATATTGACCGCTGTTGATGGAGGGAATCCTAAACGGACCGGTACAGTTAAAATAAACGTAGTGGTTCTGGATGCAAACGATAATGCTCCCGTGTTTAAGCAGGCTGCTTACAGAGCATCAGTTCCAGAAAATGCAGCCAAGGGTACATTAGTACTATCTGTAAGCGCAACAGACGCCGACAGTGAATCTAACGGACGTTTACAGTACTATTTTGAACACCCTACATCAATTATTAATAAATTATTTACTATAAATTCCTCAACCGGCGACATAACTGTAGTTGGAGACTTAGATTTCGAAACATTTAAAATGCACGAGCTAAAGGTGCAATCTAAAGATCAAGGTGGTTTGACGGATTCAAGTGATGTCCTTATAGACGTAACTGATGTAAACGACAATGCTCCGAAAATCACACTGATGTCGTTTTCCAGCACACTGCCAGAAGACGCGGTCGCTGGAACAGTGATAGCTATGATTAACGTGCAGGACCTTGATTCTGGAGACAACGGAAGAGTAAAATGCTCAATTGATCGGACTCTTCCTTTCAAAATCCAGTCATCTTTAACTAACTATTACAATCTAGTGACGGATTCCAGCTTGGATAGAGAGCAGATATCAGAATATAACATCACAATCACTGCTGTGGATGGAGGAAGGCCGCCTCTTCAGAGTAACCATACACTGACGTTAAAGATCTCAGACGTTAACGACCATGCCCCGCAATTTGAGCACGAAACATACAATGCTTTTCTGATGGAAAACAACCCTGCGTCCTTCTCTTTCTTTTCATTAAAAGCAAACGACGCAGACTGGGGTCTCAATGCTCGTGTGTCGTATTTTATAGAAAATGACAATCTGAACGGTTTGCCTTTGAGCTCTTACTTCTCAATAAATACAGAAACGGGAGCTATTTATACTGTGATGTCATTTGATTACGAACAAATAAAACAAGTTAAATTACGTGTTAAAGCGCAAGATACAGGTAGTCCTCCTTTAAGTGGCAACGCCACGGTGAACATCATTGTCCTAGATCAAAATGACAACGCGCCTCAGATTCTCTACCCAGTACAAACCGGTGGCTCTCCGGTGGCCGAAATGGTACCTCGTTCAGCAGAGGTCGGGTATCTCGTCACAAAGGTTGTGGCTGTTGATGTGGATTCTGGACAAAATGCCTGGCTCTCTTATAGACTAATCAAAACTATAGACAGACCGCTGTTTGAAGTCGGTTCGCAAAATGGGGAAATCAGAACTGTACGCCAGGTCACTGATAAAGATGCTGTGAAACAAAGACTTACTGTCGTAGTGGAGGATAACGGACAGCCCCCTCGTTCAGCTACAGTTAATGTTAACGTGGCGGTGGCGGACAGCTTTCCTGAAGCGCTCTCAGAATACAGCGACTTTACGCACGACAAGGATTACAGCGACAACCTGACTTTTTATTTAATACTGGCTTTGGCCGTTGTTTCATTCCTTTTTATTGTATCAATTATAACCATACTGTCAGTGAAATGCTACAGATGGAGGCGCGACAGGATGTATTACAAATCGGCCAACCTCCCTGTTATCCCGTACTACCCGCCCTTTTACGCAGACGCTGGGGGAACAGGAACCCTGCAGCACGTATACAGTTATGACGTCTGCAGGACGACAGATTCTAGGAAGAGTGATCTGAAACGTAAGAAACCTAACAGTCAGAGCATTCTAAATGTTGACCTCAGCGATGCTGGGACAACCTCCAGAACAGAGACAGGTGACATGGACGTTTGTGTGGAGGTGAGATATTTCTGGTTTATAATTTTTAACGACATGATAAAGAAATGACTTTGTTTTTTAACGAAGTACTTTTTGCCCAATTCTGTTTGTAAGAGATCAGACTTTCTACAGATATGCACTTTTCGTGCAATATATGTTAAAGCAGTACAGAAACTGTTTCTGTACAAGCCACTAGAACATCTTACAACCCATGTTTCCCCTCTCATGAGGACTGCATTTATATTTAGCTGCCTAGTTTTAAGCTTTATCAAAAGTAAATGATTACCTTAATCATGAGTGCAGGGCTGTACCTGGGTCCTGAACCAGTTGCATTGGGCTGGTCAGTTAATGCCCTTATCATCTGAGTTCATGCCTACCAGTAAACCCATTATTATCCCTGTCTTACACTTTTACAATAGGAGCAGAATGTCCTATCATCTGAAAGTACAGTGGTGCATTGAGGGGCATTATGTTTCATGAACTGACAGAACGTGTAGTATTGTAAATGCAGTAATAATTTTATTCTGTTATATAATGGCTATCTGTTAAAATAACTTTATGATTTTTGGTTCTCTTAATATTCCATTCCTTGATTACACAGTACCACAGTATTACATTGTTTATTATGTCTTACTTAACATTTGTATTACACTAAAACTGCCTGGAGCCGTCGTGAATTAGCAAGAATGGAAATGTCTGTGTAGGCTGTGCTGTATTCCTTTAACTGGGGGAATTTTTAGATTGCTGTGCATTCAGAGATTTTTGATGGTGTGTCTAGTATGTCAGGGTGAGAGCTGCTGTTTGAAGCAACACTTGTTGCCTTGTTCGAAGCGCCACACATTGATTTGTTCTTTGATGATCGTGTGAGTTTGTGTTTTAGGGTTTCTCTTTAATCTGGGGTTTTCTTTAGCTCGTTGCTTGCTGTTTTCTGTAGCTGGTAAGTGCCGAGCCTTCATTTCTTAACTCAGATATTGCCTTTGAGTATGTTTTGGCCACCTATTAAAGCTTTCCCTGGAAACTACAGTTTGTGTATCGGTTCTTTCTCCGCATGCCATAGCAACAGCATCTGCTGCTAATGCATCACTTTACCTTACAATAATGTTTATGTCTACTACCTATTTATTTTTGTGTATTTTCCCTTGATTACTGATTCCATACAGAGCAATATCAAATAAGGTAAATTTAGAGTTTACCACGATACAAAAATTGCATCAGGTTTCAATTGTTCCTTATGAAATCTGTCTGCTTTAAGCCGAGGACTGCAGCGGACTGTGAGCTTAGATATTTTGTGGCAATAGGAATATTTCTTAATGTAAAGCTCTGATCTAATGAGTAATTTTAATAGTTAAATATTTTTCTTGCACACAGAACATAGTTTTTAAAAATCTTAAAATGAATAATAGATTCTTCCTGTGTGGCATCATATGCCTGTCTTGGAAGAAAGGCATATAATGCCAAATACAGACGCCAACCAGAAATGTTTGCTTTTACTGAAGAAGCCACCAGCGGATACAAAATTTAAATTATAAACAAACAACATAAACTAAACCATCAGGAACCAAAAACATGATCCAAACTAAAACAGACACCGAGTTCTACACTGAAATACTAGAAGGATTTTATAAGCTAGCCTGCCAGCTGATTCTAATAAGCTGCTTGCCAAGGTGTGCCTTAGTTTCCATGGCAACAGAGCCTGTATGTCATTAGAGGCTGAAATAGTTATGTATGCTGTGGGCGAGATGTTGCTTAGACCATTGTGGGATGAAGCCTGTTTCATTTAGTGATTTATTTTTTACATTGTTTACTTCTGCATGCCAAACTTAACTCTTAACATGCTGGAGTGTAATATTGGACTGCAGTGCTGGAAATGATAGACCATAAGGCTGATGTAGTTCTCGGTTGAGGTGACCATCGCGGTCTTTCTTGCTTGCCCAGTGACTTACATGACTGTGCCTGTGTGTTTCTGCTGGGCAGTGCAGGCTGAGCTGCTGCTCATCTTCTTTTTCTCCATTGAGCTCTACTGCATCTCTGTTCTTTGTCTGCTACATTGACAGGCATGTAGTTGCAGGCTCTACAAACTCCTGTTTCCATGACAGCAAAAGACAGCAGGTGGAAGGAATGCTAAAAACAACCAGAACCTCTGAACATGCTGCCTCTCTGAGGGGTCTAAAGTAAGGACACTGGACAGGCTTATGTTGGCCTGTGAAATGCCTTTACCATTAAACTAGCTCCTTTCCTTTACTGTCCATATAGTCTGCATTAGTTCTTTTTTATTTAAAGTCACACACTATGATCTCTTGTATGGCCCTGGATTATACACTTGAGGCATTCCTGTTCTTCATGGGAGAAAAAAATACAACTGTGTTATAAGGTAGTGGATGAATATTTGTGTTTGCAACCTTTTTGCTGTCAGTAGGAGACCACACTTTCAGAAAGAGAAGAGTAAGTCATAGTGAAATGGATATCAAACTCACAACAGTAAAACCAAAGCCTTTATTAACATCTTCAACATCTTAAAAATAGAATGTGACTTTGTTTTTTACTTAGTTAATAATTTCCATCTATTTTTCTGTGTGTATTTGTTTTGAGAGTTGATATTAAGTTATGATGATGATAATGAGGATCAGTGTGTGTTCCCCACAAAGAGAGTGATACTTGTGTGTGTGTGTGTGTGTGTGTGTGTGTGTGTGTGTGTGTGTGTGTGTGTGTGTGTGTGTGTGTGTACACCCTGGACAGGGCTCCAATTAATCATAGAACATCAAACGAATTTGTATAATTTTTTTATTGTAAACCTTTCTACATAATGAAATTAAAAAAAATAGACACATAGACAGATGTAGATGTAGTTTGGTAAGAAGAAAATGTGACAGTAGTCGGCTCATCTTACATTTATCTGCATTGGGAGCATTGTACACAAAAAAATACTAAAATAAGTAAATGCATCATATTGATCCAGTATAAATGCAGACTTAGTATGTTACAAATTGCATGTGGAGGTTAGAATGATAGGTCACAATTACTCTGACAGTAGAGCGATTCACTATAGAGCCTGGAGTTATTAGAATAAATGGCCTCTCATAGCCCTCCTTGGAACAATGTGTGCTCCAGTGTGAGTATATTGCAGGTACTTCATTCTTTGTCCCACGTACCATGGGGAGAGGGTGTGGACATTTGCATCAGTGACATGCACATGCCAAAAGCATCTGAACCTCTTTAGGAATTAGAGGCAACTCTGTCGTTTTTGTATTCCCCTCTTCTTGCACAGATCAGTCCAGCCAGTTGTCCAGGTGCACTTCTGTGAATTTATATGGCCGTTCTCTGTTTGAGCTGCTGCCGTCTGGCAGGAGATACAGGATGCTCAAGACAAGCACAAACCGATTAAAAAATTGTTTGTATCACAGAGCCATCACTGCCTTGAACGCTGCAAAAACTGAAAAACTGAAGCGTGCAATATATTTATTATGATGTTAAATACTGCTCAGTCATGGTATTTATTATAGGGAACCCTGTGTGTGTATTTTCAGAAATTTATATGTATTTATTGTTTTACAAGTATTTATTGTTTTTATGTTCTTATTGTCCAGTGTTTTTATATAGCACCTAGGATAGCTTTTCAATTTCGTTGCACTTGTGCAATGACAGTAAAGACTCTATCTATCCATCTGTATACATGCCTGCAGTCTCCATATCTTTTCTTTCAGTAGTGATGGGAGGAACCGCCTGATGTCCATTTCTTTCATCTTAGCAGTGTTGAGCTGCACACAGTTTCCTTTGTGTCTCTTAAGTTTTCCTCTTTTCACAACTTGACACAGTCCACAGCCACCATCTATCCATTCTCTATGCAGCTTATCCAGTTCAGGGTCACGGGAAACCTGGAGCCTATCCCAGGAGGCACAGGGCAGGGGACACCCTGGGTGGCAACCCACCACAGGGCGTGTGTGCACACACACATACACACACACACACTGGGCAGTTTAGAAACACCAATCAACCTAACCTGCATGTCTTTGGACTGTGGGAGGAAACTGGAGAACACAGAGAAAATCCACCAAGTACAGGGAGAACATGCAAACTCCACGCACACAGACCCAAGGCGGGAATCAAGCCTCGGGCCCAGAGGTGAGAGGCGACAGTGCTAACCACAACATCACCGTGCCTCCCAGCCACCATATGACCATAGATTTTCCGCAGATGACATAACCTGTCATTGTACTGTTAATGCACAGGTTAAATGGGATGGAAACGAACTCTGTCACCAGTGGCAGCCCTACACACCTCCATGTAGTTGCACACAGTGTTGCCTTCCAGTGAGATTCTGTTATCCAGGCCATAATGCATGATCTTGTCTGCATTGATCGAGGCTTTTCTTCCATTATCACATGCTGCGTGGTGTTAAATTCACAGAGGAAAGAACATGATGCTTGCGATGCTGCTGGATGATTTGTTCAATTTGAAATCGGCTTCTTAGCAAGATGCTAGACAAGTTGCAGGTGTGTCTAGTGTGGAGACAGGGGCAACTATTTTACAGCCTTTGGGGTGTATGAAGGTAAAGTGTCTGTGGTCATTTAAGACTCATAACCCTTTGTTAGGCCTGAGACCCAATGGGATGTTTTCCCACATCCCTGGAACACTTTCCAGCTTCAGGCTTTGGTTGACAACTTGCTGGAGAATCACACAGAGTTCATGCTCAGCTCAAACCTTCAGTACTCAGGCTGCTTCTGTCATCTCCCCTGGCTTCTCCCTGACAGTTTCCTCTGCCCTCTCTTCAGCTGCTCTGCTGTGAATACCATCAGTGTCTGAGGGGGGGGGGGGCAGGGGAACATGGCCTTGACGGAGGTTGTTTTGCTGGTGTGTGAGTCTGGGAGACTGAGGGGGTGATGGCGACTGCAGCAGTAGTGCAGAGGAGAGGGTGTGTCCATAGTGTGTATTGATTGGGAGGAGGGGGGTTGAAGCAGTGGAAAAATTCCTGGAGTGTAGTAGCAAGTTGGTATAGTGTTCACTGAGATGTCTGTTGTTATATCTGTTAAAAGACCAGTTTGTTTTATTGTTCTCTCATGCGGTTCCTCCTCTGATCTGTAGATGCACTCCCAGGCTTTGGTCTGCATTATATTGGCATGAACACAAAGCAGCCCATCACAGGCTCGCTAACAACAAATGAGCAATTTTACACAGTCCTGCTATTGTGTGTGTGTGTGTGTGTGTGTGTGTGTGTGTGTGTGTGTGCGCGCGTGTGTGTGTGTGTGTGTGTTGGGTGGGAAGATGGTGCACTGTGTGAATCTTTGACATTAACATAAGTAAGTCCAATAACCTGTTTTTCCCAGTATTGCATTAAAAGATGGTTGAAAGCATGCAGTGTTAATGAACACACAGATTTGATTGAAGTCACTGAAAGAAAGGCGTTGGGGTGTTGCATCTGAAATCTCACAGAAAAAGTGTTAATGAAAGTGTTAATGGCACATCACGTGCCATTCTGCGTTTGCAGAGGTTCGAACAAGCGAGCAAGATGTTGTCTGAAACTTTTGTAGCAAGTAAAATTGTCTCATACTGACATCCAGCAGTTTGATGTCCCCATTACAAATCTTTTCTTTAGCTGTGATACGTTGATAACTGTCCATCCTCTTACCACATGCCTAATAAGTTCTGTCTGTACAACCTGCAACCTGCTCAGAGTTGTGCTGTATGCATTAAAAGGTCTACAGTCCTCGTTTTAATGGTGTGAATGAGCAGTTGATTTCCTTTCATGTGTAAAAGAGAGCAAGTAAACAGTGTGTGAGCATATTCAGAAGTGGGGATGGTACCCCTGTAATTCATTGGCTGACAGCTGCCACTTATAACACACACAGCAACATCATTGTGATGTGTGCAGCCCCTTGTTAAGGACAGTGGATCCACAGCATCTGATTGTGTTGCATAAAGTAAACAAACAGCTTGGCCCTCACAATGCAGCCCTGTTGGATGTGGGTTTCAACAGCTCTCAGGGATGTAGCAGCACACCACTTTCTGCATGAAAGTGGGTCATTTTGTGCTTTAACAGCCACGCCCCAGCACTGCCTCATTTCATCTCCCTGGACGGGTCCCTGCGAGCTGAACGAGGCCACCTCCCCGCGCGTGCGCCTCCTCTCCTGTCAGCCCACAGCACCAGCGCCTCTAGCCTCCCTCTTCCCAGACGTGGGCATCTTTCCTTTGTTCTCTCTCCCTCCCCTCTCTCTCCTCCGTGCCTGCATCTGCCCTTCCTGGCCAGCCTATGCTGCAGAAATTGAATGTTAGATATTGTCACACGCGTCCTTCCAGCTACCTCTCTCCCCACCTATTTTGGTGCTTTATTTATATTTGTTTAATTTTTTTTTTTTTTTTTGATGGCTTGCCTTTTTTTTTTTTTTTTTTTAAATCTAGCTCCCAGGAAGAGGAGGTGGGATGTGTTACCTTGGAAACTGGCTGAGTCACTGTACAGACAGTACCATTTTTAAAGTAACATAGGGGGTAGGAGAAATGCTGCAGAGATTTGTTGATGCGAAATGTGATATAAAGGTGTAAGAAGGCAGAGGACAGCCCCTGTGGGCTGCGCATGGAGTGGTCCTTAGCCCACAGCTGCCAGGACATTTAAATAGATGGGGGGAGAGAGTATCTCTGCAGCATGTGTGTGTGTGTGTGTGTGTGTGTGTGTGTGTGTGTTGGGGGCAGTGGGTGATGTTTGTTTCTCATCTGATTATAATTATACGGAGTGACCTTCCTGTTCACAGAATAGCATTACATTAATATGAACTGCTGAGAGGAACATCATTATTATAAATATAGTACAGTTTTATCATTCATGACAGTGTGCAATATAATATCAAATGATTAAGACAGGGTTTTCATCCTCACTCAGATGACATTTCATGGTGCAGCATTTCCAGTTCAGCTCTGGACTGGTTTTCACTGCAGTCTCGCTGGGCCGAGCATGCACACTGCGGCACTGACGAATGAGTCACGGTGCCCATGTTCGTTGTTGCCATGGTGATCACCTCTGACAGCTCCGTCACGTGCTAGTGTTTGGTTCTCTTCAGCTCGGTGACAGTGTTCTTATAGGCTGATGGTTTCTTTTCTGTTCTTTTCACTGTCTCAGTGCCTTCCCTTCTCTCTGTGTATCGTCTTGTCCCTTATCAGTGTAATGTCTGCTTTGGGCATACTGAAATGTAATAAAATGGTTCAAGGAATTTTTTTTTCCATTTTCCAAAAATGAAAGATGTTTTTTATACATTTGATTCCCTCTTCCTTTTTTTTTTTGGTAAAGCACTTTGTGGCAGCCTGCTTGTTTAAAAAAGCTGTATGTGTGTCAAATTTGATTTAATATTTAATGGTTGATAATGTGCAGTCAGCAGCCTGTACAGTGGGAAACATCTTTACATCGGGGGCTTTTCACTTCTAAGATGTGCTCAGAAATTGAGGTATGTTTAGTAATCAAGGCGTGGTCCTTCAAAAGGCAGAAATACAGTAATGCCATGGATGCAAAGATGTAAACGTCAGGATGGAGGTGAAGATGAGCTTGTCCACTTCATATCCTGTTTTCCCCTTTACTGTCTCCTGTGTCTCTCTGACCCCTTAGCTGGTCCCTTCTGGTTTTGTGGAACCTCTTCAAATATACATGCTGGTTATTTCTACATTGCAGTCAGTGCACAAACTTTCACACAGTTTTCAGCCATTTTCAGCACACCACAGTCAGTGTAAACAGTCACACACTTCACTGTGTTAGGGCAGTTTGGTCAATACACAAACATCCACCACTTGTCACGGTCATATATTAGCATAATCATACATTACATTTTCATTTATTCTGTAGGCAACGCTCAGAAAACAAACATTCGTACACTTCTCTGTAAAGCTCAGTAAATCACAGTAAATGTGCAAACACTGGAGTCCAATTTTTTTACTGTTTTTGGTTTGCTTGAATGAATCAGAAGTTTGCTTACCTATTTCCAAGAACATTTTCTTTGTTCTTACATTTAATGGATGAAGTGGTACCACCTTGTTTAAGTCTTTGCTATTGTGTTAATAAATTTAAACATACACCATTCCTGTTAAATGTTATTTTATATTTGGATGAAAATGCAACCTTTTCAGGTATCTTTCCTGAAGTGGACCATTTCTCCTAACCTGTCTTCACAGCCTAACCTTTTATTAATATGCAGGAGTAGTTGGCCTTTGTTAACTGAGCTTGCAGCAGTAACATTCATTTTGCTGCAGGATGTACAATGTGTGTAATGGAGGACATATTGATGCCTCTGTGCTGTTAGCGCAGTGATGCTATACATGATAACTCCCTCCTGTGGCAGCCTATTGCATTACAGACTGTGAAGTTACCTTGCCCATATCACATGATGCTGCTAATATATTGTACTTTCTGATAAACCCTGTTTTTTGTTTTTTTTGTTTGAACAATATAAATTTATCAGTGTCTGCTGGCTTTCTTTACTTTCCCTTTACCTAATACCAAATTTTATCAGACTAAACCACCCTTCTGTATAGACTAGCCATGCCTCACATTAAACCGTACATCTCTTTTTCTAAAGGTATGTGTGTCTCTGCTCAGACAAACTTCCCTTTTGTCTAAGATGCCCTCCCTCTCTTCAGACTGAGTGACCCTTTAAACTAATCCTTGTTCTGTTCAGACTAACGGCCCCTTTTGAATAGGCTAATCACCTCTCTTCTCAAGCAAACTGTCCCTTTGTTTATTCTGATAATCCCTGTCATCAGACTAACTGCCTCTTTGTTTAGGTTAATCCTTCCTCTCCCCAGGTTTAAGATGCTCATGCTGCCTGCCCCTTTGATTGGGCTCCTCTGTGCTGTGCTCTGTCCCAGCAGCTAGCTCCTCTGCCTGGGCTAACTGATCCTCAGATGAGGCTGCTTGTTTTCCTGTTTTTTTCTGTCTGTGGTGATGTGGATTCAGCTAATATTAGAGGTCAGGTATTGTGAGACCTGCTGAGAAACGTGTAACACAATACATCATTTTACTCAGCACTTTATGATTTGTCTTGTACTTTTTCCAGGGCTGGCAGTGATTCACATCATTTTATTATATGTTCAAAGTCCACTACTGTGTAAAATCTGAAGTCCCTTATTAAAATGCTTCTTTGTCTTTCTTTTTCATGGTGTTCCTGCCATCCTTTGATGGTCATCCGATGAAGGTAAGAACTTTTTTTTCCTCTAATTACCTCCACAACACATTTGAGAAGCACGTTACCTGAAAGTTAAAATATGATTTAAGAATATGAGGCAGGTATTCAAAGAAATCTGTGTGCTAATGCCAATAATATTTATGTAATTTTTATTATATAAGTCTTTAGTTTAGAGGTCCATGGGTAATGCAGGACCGCAGGGTTTCATTTCCAATAAATTGAAATTACCCTTCACATCACATAGAGGCTAAAAGTTTAACTCTATTCCAGGGTTAGTATTCCAGGGGTTATAATCTTAAAGTTAAAATTTCCAGTGCTGAGTTATGATGAAGGCAAAAAATTAAAAGATACCATACAGAATATAATACACTTCATTATAAGTTTCCAAGAACTTTATTACACAGTTCACAATAGCAATGAAAAATCACAAGTTAATCCTGCTATAATATTTTAAACCCATTCCTTATTTCTGGGAGAAAAGTCAAATTGGGTAACGTGTACATCGACATAGACTGTGTTCTTATTTAGGTTTGGTGTGTCTTAATTTATAATGGGCATGTCCTGTCCACTATTTAATGATGTATACTGTATCTCCATCTGATTTACAGCAGCTTTTGTTTTCCAAAACTTCAAGACATTTAATTTCAGCAGTTTTCTTTTCCTTGGTAATTAACAGAGAAGTAAACAGTGTCCTCAGATGCACTTCACTCAGTCTTTATTATCTCTTTCTGCTTCTCAAATTAGATTCATATGGTCTTTCAAATCAAAGAGTTATGTTTTCTACATCAAACAGAATTTGTATACAGCAAGAAGAGTAAATGTGGGCAGTGCTGGACCCTTTTCAGAAAGTATATTAAGTTGGTCTGGGAAACAGTAGTTATTGAAATTCTCCAATTAATTAATTCATTGCTGTGACTTTGCCCACATTTCAGGTGTTCAGGTGGGTATGGAAAGTGTGTTAATGTATTAGCATCTTCTCTGGTTTTTGTGTTGTTATGTATCATTGCAACTGCTAATTTCTCACTAATGCAACATTAAAATGGTCTTAAATCATGATGGTACTTGAAACAAATCACTTGGCAACTGTGTTTGGTAATACGGTGTTTGCGAACTACGGTCATGGGACCTTCAGGGTCTGTGTAGGCCATGTCACACTCACTGGAGCTGATTTGGAATCATCAGTTCACGTGATCTGTATACCTTGGGCTGCAGTCAGAAGCCCGTGCACACACAGCCTTAACATGCAGTGCTCACACACATACACAGAAATACACTGTGCTGAGACCCACATTTCAAATCGAATCAAATGGACCTTTATTTTTATAGCACCTGACAGCAACTGTAGACCCTAGAGGTGTGAGATAGCAGTGCTGTCTACTGAGTCACACTGTCACCCAAAAAAAACAAAACAATAATTACATATGACCTTGTTGGACATCCCTTTCCAAAAATATTGGAATTAATAGGCAGTACCCCCACCCCCCTTTGCCCATTTGTGGCTATAACAGCCTTCTGGGAAGGCTTTCCTCAAGGTTTTGGATTGTGTCTGTGGGAATTTGTGCCCGTTCAGCCAAAAGAGTAAGTGTGAGGTTGGGCACAGATGTTGTTTTTAAGAAAACCTGATTCACAGCCCAGTTCATGTGGCTAAGGTGACATCAGTGCCGCGGTGAGATTCGCTAATCTCTTCAGAGTGACCCAGAGTTACTGGAGACCACACAGCTATGTGCTTCATTTTTGGCCATATAGTGCATTTCCATTATTATTGTGCACACTGTACAAACAAGCTATTAATATGCACATTAATAAGAATGATCATAAAACCATATTTGTAAATATACATATGACATTTTTGTTCCAAAGCATCTTTCAGTTTCCTCCTAAACAATAGCAGTTCTAAGAGCCTGCCAAGCGTGTCTGTCCTTGCCCAGCTGCTGTCTAATATCTTTCATGTGTTCTAGTTCTTTATGCTGTCACAAGCCTTAAGGATGGATGAGAAATAACCTTTAAAAGAAGGCTAATCGCAAAGTTAAACTCGTTTACTTATTACTAGAAATACACTGAATGCACTGAGGCCTAGGCATCAGATCCATTCACTTTTCACAGCAACCAATAATGATGATGCTGTTCCTCTGTGTGCTTGGAACAGCTACATCTGTGAGAATGAGCACTGCAGTAGCAGCAACAGGCCCTGGTACATCAGCCCCAGGGGTCTCTAGATCAGCACTTCCTAGCAGAGAAGCACAATGAAAAGCAGCTTAGCTGCTTTGCTTAACAAAAGTCTCTTCATTACACAGTCTGCTCACCGTCACACAAGTCACAATGATCCACATATTTGTCTCGCTGGTGTTTACCAACGAAAAGTCTAAATGTTTCAGATGCGCAGTGTTTTTCTTTTTCATTTGTTTGGGTAAGTGTACAGGGTGGGATAAGTGCCGTATGGCAGAAAATTCAGCAGTGGTACTTTGCAGGTTTGATTTATGTCATATAACATGATCTTTTTCGCATTCTAAACATTAAAATAGCTCACCACCTCTGTTTGGGATATGGTCATCATAGCTTTTATAAGACTGGCTTGATAGTATTTAAAACAATGCTGTTCTTTTTGGCTGTTTTTCATACTGGGTGAAGTTTACAATGTCTCGTACTTCCACAGTTTAATATAAATATATATTGTCAAGTATTGCAGTAAAAACCACATTTATTTTTTATACAGGGCAAAGTTTACAGCTCCTTGATGTTCATATTACTATATGACAGATTGAAACAGCGGGTATTTTGGCTGTTAGGGGTAAGAGTGATGTCAGAAATAAAACGTCACACATGGGTTCTTCATACTCTCTAGGCAAACGCGTCAGTTCCCCTGGAGTGGGGCTGGTGGTGTATTTATAGACACGGGTCTGTGTGTTGGCGCGAGGCCAGAGTGACTGCAGCTTGTAGCTGCGCTCGCGAACCGCCTGTGTGGCGCTGTTCACCGTGCTGGTGCTGAAATACATTCCTTACTCTGTCTGCGCAGTACGCAGTGTTTGATAGTCACTGGATCAGACCATCGGAGTGCACATGCGTGAAATGATTATGCTGTTGATTGCGCTCGTGTAATATTTGCTGCATTTTAATCTGTATTTTATGGTACTATATTTAGTACTTTACCTATTCGACAGCTTTTGTTCCCACTAATCCAGCATAGGCTGGTAACCGTGTTTCCAGGCAGACTGCATCCTCATTTGGTGGATGGTTGGACATTAATTTACAAAATCATTGGTTGGTTTGTTGACTTTGTCGACTATTTTTAACTGT
Source organism: Chitala chitala (assembly GCA_025773905.1). Taxonomy (NCBI): domain Eukaryota; kingdom Metazoa; phylum Chordata; class Actinopteri; order Osteoglossiformes; family Notopteridae; genus Chitala; species Chitala chitala. Next base: position 3,131 of record JABJVR010049301.1, on the reverse strand, counting down.
TATTAACATTTTAATAACAAAAAATAACATTTTTACTGTTATTTCTGTAGGTTCTGTATTTTCAAAGCCGACTTTTGTAGTTTGTTTTTCCCCGTCCATAATTGTACACCCTCTCGCTGGTATTGAGAAACCATCACCAGGCAATCTGGGAACATTTGTAGTCTGCGTTTTCCACTTCTAGCCACAGGACGGCACAAGCGCATCTAGGAGTATAGTGAAATGATTCAGATATTACCTGAAAATGTTTTACAATTAAATTTGTGCATTCTTTTTAAAATAAAGTCATTATTAGTAAGAACTGCAACAAACCGTTTTTATTAAAAGTGCATCTGCTTCCTGTATTTATGAGAAGCGGTAATATTTATTTATTTTTGTTAATTGTACAAATTCACTCTGTCTACTCACATTATGTTAATAATATTTATTATAACAGTTGCTTTTTAAAATTAATTATATCTCGTAATAATAATAACAAAACAACAACAACAATAATAATAATTTATTATTATTATTATAGTAGTAGTAGTAGTCTATTGGCAGTAGTACTGCACTTATTATTATATTAGTATTAAGCATATTCATATTTTAACACGTTCAAGATATGTGGCTGCAGTATCTCTTTAAATGGTAGCAGAATCGCTATTGGTTTAGCATGGAAAGCATTGTGAACCAATAGAAAGCACAATTTTGTAAAGAGATCGACTCCACACCCCCCCCCCCATCTCCACCTCCTTTGACATCGCACACATTGAGTACAGAACTAAAGCCCTCTAACGTGCAGATATAGGAGAAGGATAAAACGCAGTAATATGTACCTAAAATACAATTGGATCACATTACTCGTGGGTTTGGTATGCTACTTGCTCCTGAACAGTAAATGTTCGTGAGAAGAAGCCTGTTTATGGATTAAGGAAAATGGGAAATCCAGTGTGCCAGTGGCAATCGGTCGGGTGGTTGTTTTTCCTTCCTTTGTGGAGTACAATAGACGGGCAGATTCGCTACAGCATCCCCGAGGAGCTGAATGTCGGGTCTGTCATTGGAAATATTGCTAAAGACCTGGGTTTGGGAGTTGAAGAAATTTCTGACCGTAAGCTTCGGATCGCTTCCGAGGCTGGTAAGCAGTATTTCAACGTAGATTTGAAGAAAGGTGAACTGGTGGTGAGTGAACGAATCGACAGAGAATCTCTGTGTGAACAAAGCGTCCCTTGCCTTTTGCCTCTCGAAATCGTAATTGAAACCCCGCTGCAGCTTTTCCGCGTTGAAATTGAAATACAGGATATTAATGACAACATTCCTAGTTTTTCAGCCAGTGAAAGAGTATTGAAAATAAGTGAACTGGTTGCTCCAGGGGCAAAATTCCTTTTGGAAAATGCCCAAGATTCAGATGTAGGCGCGAACTCATTGCGGTCTTATAGCATTAGTAAAAATGACCACTTCAAATTAAATGTTAAAACTCATAAAGATGGAACAAAAATTCCAGAACTTGTTCTTGAAAAATCACTTGATCGAGAGGACGTGCCTGTTCACAATATTGTGCTGACAGCTTTCGACGGAGGGAATCCTGTGCAGTCTGGAACAACGCATATAACGGTCATAGTACTCGATAACAATGATAACGCGCCTCATTTCGAAAAGTCTTCTTATGAAACTGTTGTAAGTGAAAATATTCCATCTGGTATTAAAATTTTGAAAGTTGAGGCAATTGATTTAGATGAGGGCCCCAATGGTGAAGTTGAATATTTATTTGGTGATCAAACGTCCGAAACAGTGACAGCGTTGCTTAATATAAATTCGCAGACTGGAGAAATTACCGTAAATGGGCTGATTGACTACGAACAAGCAAACGTATTGAAATTCGATGTTATCGCAAAAGACAAAGGAAACCCAGAAATGGAAGGGCATTGTAGCGTTCAGATAGAGATTGTGGATGTTAACGATAATGCTCCGGAAATAACTGTGACCTCACTTACGAGCCCGGTACCGGAGAACTCTGCTGTGGGCACAGTCATCGCGCTCATAAATGCGAAAGACTCGGATTCTGGAGAAAACGGAAAGGTGACATTAAGCGTTACACCGAGTTCTCTGTTTCAGTTGAGTCCCTCTGTGTCGAATCACTACGCCCTGACAACCAACGGGCAGTTAGATCGAGAATCGTATTCCGAATGCAATGTAACCATAACTGCAAGTGACTTGGGATCTGTGCCTTTGTCTACTAGAAAAATTGTCAGGGTAGCAATATCAGACGTAAATGACAACCCCCCTGTTTTTTTGCAACCTTTCTACACAGTATACGTGAAAGAAAACGATATCCCAGGGACAATTTTGTGTTCAGTGTCTGCTTCTGATTCAGACCTGGGTGATAATGCCAGAATTTCTTATTCCTTGTTAGACTCGACAGTACAGGGGGTGTCTGTGTCCTCATATGCTTACATTAACTCGGACAACGGTAGCATTTACAGCCTGCATTCTTTTGACTATGAGAAATTGAAAGTATTTCAGATCCAGGTACAAGCGAAAGATCGAGGCTTTCCGTCTCTAAGAAGCAATGCCACCGTTCATGTTTTCGTCCTGGATCAGAACGACAACGCTCCCACTGTAATTTACCCATCTGCTATCATGGGTTCTGTCTCACACCAAAAGATACCTAGATCTGCTAAAGTGGGGAATCTCGTTACCAAGGTAACGGCAGTGGACGCTGACTCGGGACACAACGCGTGGATTTCTTATAAATTGGTGGAGGCTACGGACGCTTCTTTATTTAATGTTAATCTTTATACAGGGGAAATACGAACTAAACGCGCGGTTTCAGATCAAGACGATTCTTCTCACAGACTTCTTATAGAAGTTAAAGACAATGGCGATCCAGTACAGTCCACTACAGTGACAATAGGGATATCTTTAGAGGACGCATTCAACGAACCCGTTTTGGATCTTCAGCAGAAGGCGCAACACTCCACAAAGAAAAACAGTAAAATAACATTTTATTTAATTATCTCTTTGGCCTCCGTGTCTGCAGTATCTTTTCTAACATTTGTAGTTTTAGCCGTTAAATGCGTTAGAAGCAGCAGAAATCGTGTGTGCTGCTGTATGAGACGCGGCGATCTGGACGAATACAAGAATACAAACAGAAA
>JABJVR010049300.1:17500-22258 GCA_025773905.1 Chitala chitala | reverse complement strand
CCATACCAATGGTTCACAGATCTTCTCAACAACAGCTTCAATTCACCAGACATCTTGCACTCATCCAGGTGGTGAAATGGTCACCTCGCGTTACACAGATACAGCATGGAATAACACATGGGCTGTGTATGTGTGTGTGTGTGTGTGTGTGTGTGTGTGTGTGTGTGTGTAGAGCTTGGAAAAGGAATGCACTCTAAAATGGTGTCATCACATCATCATAAAGGACAGCCTCCGGTTGAGCATGGCTACACAGCCTGACCACTATCTGCACTCTCATCATGACAGTGAAATCCCAGCATGCCTTGAGCTGCCCCGTACTCCCTCACCTGAACGCCACACAGCAGAATCTTGTCCCTCTGCCCTCAAGATTTCACCTCTGAGGTGTTCAGGAATTACTCCATGATAGTGTTCACTTTCCCTGGCACAGCACGGGCTGATGACTAACACAGAGTGTGCTCTATACTCTGCATGCACACAGACGCCCTGTCTTCTGGATATCAGCCTCAAAAATCTCTAATCCTGCACGATAAAGGGACTTTATTGAAAGATCTTTCTGAGAGCCATGAGGGTGAGCAGACGCACTAGCACACACACTGGCACGAGGCTTTCTGCTGGGCAGCAGCTCCGTCCAGCACACCCGCTGCCCACTTTATCTCATCCAGCTCCCCTGTCCACAGCGCCGTGGGCTCACTTATGTTGGCATGTTGACAACTCAGCAACAGAGTCGCTTGTTGTGCATTTTTGAATTTTTACAAGGCTTGGCCACAGACACATTTCTCAACTCAGAAAACATACGCTTCGGTGACTTGCATCATCCTGGCTGTCATGGCTGCTTGTTTGGATAAAAAACACACCACAGCTGTATTGCAGTATGCCACCCATCATGCCAGTGGCAGTGCTCTGCCGGGCACTCGAGTGCGCTGCCCGCTGGCAGCTTGCCACGTGGAGCAGACCCCACTACATCACACAGACCTTGCAGCCCTAACTCAACCTGGCCACCTCTGGTTCTTCACAGGCAACCCTTACTTCAACAAGGTGATAACTCACTTGGCAGAAACAGTGCAAACAGAGTTGGGATCACGTTCAGAAGAAACTCTGCCTTACAAATTCCTCATTCATTGGATCTGAAAATACACAGAGGTTACCTTATTAAACCAGTTATACATCTTTTAGCTTGTAAAATAACTGTGTAATTTTAAATGAATTCTAATGGCTCGCCTTACTTTGAACAACAAGGAGCTGAGTACCAGGTGACGGTGTAACATTAGGGACAAACAGTGCAACTAACGTTGGCCCTTTGTCCTGCTGGTCTGCACGGTGCACTACAAACCTCGTTACACTGATCTTTTCATACATTTTGTGCGTTTACACAAAGTTCCCAGAATGCACATTCTGTCCATAACGATGATGTGGAGTCACCATTACAAGAGAACGGAATTACTTCAGCTATCTGCTGAACGTATAATTTTCATTGCTGAAGAACATTACAAACCTGTCTAACACCAGCTACAAGGGACAAAGATGTGAAACCGTTCAGTGTAGGAGGGGAAAGTTACATCAGAAATGAAGCCCTGAAAGAGCTCTGCAATAATAGGCCTACTTAGCCCACAAGGACCAGAGCTGGTTCCACATCATGTCTCAGCGATGTGGGAGACCAGGAGTCCTCACTTCACGGTGGAAGTTAAGCTCTGGGTGGGTGTGGGGAGAACACTGGTGGTCTGCATGCATGGGTCCTGCTGCATGCATGAGTGTGGCGTTAACAATTCCGCAGGGCACGTGAAGCGGATGCGGTGTGGTTTTTATCATCGTAGAACATCGCAGGGGTATTCCAGAGGTACCGTAACCGAGCGGGTTACAGTCACAAGAGTCAGTCTGGCACTGACTGCTGCAAATTCAGCAAACAAGCGTAGAGGTTAGAGGGATCGCGTTATCACTGCAGAAACTCTCATTAATAAACAGTCCTGGTAGGCTGCTGGAGATCAAACACACTTTTCATCTTACTGTAAGGATGTACAAATAAAAACTCCCCTTCTTGCATGCAGAAAAATTGAAAAATTGAGAACTCTAGGTGGGTACATGACTAGAAGGATGTCTGAACTACCTCCCTATGACACGCTGTGCTCTGGGTTAACGCCCCCCAAGTGGGTCCTGGGTCACAAAAGCCCACTTCTAAGACAGTGCAGCCCACCTCAGCTCAGCGTGACTAACCTATATACTCACCATTTTCCTCAGCAGAAACTGATCTGTTTTCTTTTTAGGAAACACATCAGTTTGTACTGAAGACATCACTGAGTGTATAGTTAGTCATGTTACACATGTTGAACTCAGGTGAGTTGTACTGTCTTACAGAAGTTGGCTGTTGGACAACCGCCTGTAAAACCCTGTGACACATCATACTCTGGTTTCTTCTCCAACCATCTGCCATGTCCTCGTGGAACAATCCTACAGTTGGGCTGGGGGGTGTGTGTGATGATTGGTGGAAGGATGTGGGCTCAGTTCCTCTCAGCAACTTCAATCCCTCTCAGCAGCTCTCTGTCAATAACCCCCCCCCCCAACCAGACACCCTGACAGATCACTAACGTGCAAGTGAAACAAGCGCAGACAAACGATTTCAAACGATTCACTGAAAAAACGTAAACATGGCTTTAACATGTCTCGACAGCAACAAAGACGGGAAGAATTTAAGTCCAAAAACCCATTGGTCATGCACTCTTTTTACACACGTATTAATGTGAACAGTGTACAAAAATCAGTTTTTTCTTATACTGTTCAGCTGAAGCTTTTCAGTTGAGTTCAGAGGTAATTAACAGAGTCTTTTATTATCCTGAGGCAGATGTACACTGGCATATTCACATAACTGTTCAAAGTAAACCAAGGGGTGTTTATTCCAAACAATCTTCTGAAGAGATTGTGAAACTGGGACAGTGTTACAGCAAGCAATGAGAAGAAACGTTAAGGTAACACTGAGCACCACGCAACACTGGTCATTTTAATGCAAAAATCAAGACAAAACACTTTCATTGTTATGCAGCTGTCTTAGGGCTCAAAGAGCCAGATTTTGCCTGGGAAGAAGCTAAAAACTCAGATCCCACATTGAGAGATGCTTATGGACCCTAGAGTGTGATGTTTGACACACCTCGATAGATTATGTTCAGCTAAATAAGTAAAGAAATAAATGTTAAGAACTCCAAGTGCACTTTGCAGAGGTAACGATCATCATGGGTTTAGCAAATGGTCTTTCTTTTGTCACTGTGGGCCTGGCCTGTGGTTGCATGGAGCTTGGCTCCTGAAAAGTGTCCTTTCTGTAATGGCCGGAAGCACAACGTAGATCCATTCACACCTCTGCTGCTTCGTCGTGCCTCACGTCCGACACCCTTGATTCACCTTGTTGCACAATAAATGAGTTGTGCTGATTCACATCATATAAATATCTAAGGTCCCTTGAGTTGGGCCCGTGGTCTAACCTGAAGGGCTCTCAGTGCTTAATGCAGCCCAGCTTATGCACCAGCAATGCCACCTCCAGAACAGAGACAGGCAGCTTTGGGAAGTGGAAACAGATATGGTCACAGCCAGCTGGTTGGATTCATTCAGGACTTGAATGTTACAACAACAATGGAATGCAGGCAATTCCAGATGTGAGATCCAGTATGTCAGCAAGGTGCTTGTAGATCATGTTACACATCACTTCCCTGGAAAAGACAAAAGTTGGAAGACCTGATGCCAAATGTGAGCAGTTTTTTTTTTTTTTTTTTTTAGAACAATACAAGAAGTAATGGCCGCTCAATCAGACTTAACAACTGATTTCTTTCTTGTGCATGTGATGAATTTAAAATACACGATATTTTCCCAGAGCAATGCAGGATATCACATTACCAGCATCATGAAAACTTCAATAATGCAAATATTGAAGACTTTAAAGGAACCCACATAAGACGATATCAAGCTTCACCAACCGAAGCTCAGTCACATGTGTTTTAGCTGACTGCATCTAATCAGTGTCTCTTCCATGGACAACTTTGCAGAAATCCCACTCCCACCACCAATTTCCACTCAGGACAGGGTCTGGGGACCCCATTTGATACGCCTGGGAGATAAGTGAAGAGCATGTCCCCCACTTTGGACTGGAAAGCTTTACAAGGTCATCTGAGGTTCAAAGTACAGCAGGCCCCAGACTTTGACTACACATTATAGCCCCTCTGTAATGTAACCAAATGAATGAGATAGAGGGAAAGGTCAAACAGATCATCACTCCATGGGAAAGAAACATGTGGGAGAGTCCATGGAAAAATGCAGCTTAAGTCAGTGTTTGTGGAGATACTGTACATTTCAGACAAGGTTTTGAGGACCACTGTTAGATCATCTTTAGAACAACAATCTTGAACCAGGAGCTTTCAACCAGATGCAATTATATACCAGCAACTTTAGACTACTGCAGACCAAGAAATACCAATCTACTCCAGGACTAAAACTGCCATGTGGCCCAAGGCCCCCCTCCAAACATCTGCCATTATTCTGGCGTTTTCTATTTCTCTAGCAGCACTGTGCAACGTTGCCCCACCACAGACAAACAGGAAGAGGGACTCTGAGGGACACCTCAGACTTTAACATGACGATGTAACGGGCCAATAGCAAGACGCACAATTAATTCACAACATTAAAGGCAAAAAAAAAAATGCAAGGAAGTCAGATGATGCCTGAAAGACATTAACAGAAGTCCTGCATAAACACAAGAAAAGGTTAACTAATCCAAGCCCATGT
>JABJVR010049300.1:0-12500 GCA_025773905.1 Chitala chitala | reverse complement strand
TCTCTGGCTTAAAACATCAGCAAGTGAATGGTAAATCTGTAAATTTGGCAGAACCATACAACAGGGACCTTCATAAAACACAGCAACCCATAAAAAACAACTTCATTCAAACATTCTTTTAATTTTTCATTAATACTTTTATACTACTAAAATAGAAGCAAACATCAATGCAGAGACATTATAAGTTTGAAATAAAACATATTTTACATGGAAAAGAAAACAATTAGCACATCTATCAGCATTATGTTGATACAACAAAATTATACAGCAAGTGTCTTTGGGCACATTTTTAGAAACTGTTACAATATTCTCCTTGAGGTATTAGGATGGCTCAGAGTGTTTGCCTCATACCTCTGAGGTCAAGGGTTCAAATCCCAGCTGCTCAATGTATATCCAATGCTAGTCCCACGCACAGGTAAAACAGGAGGGTTAGAAAAGGCACCCGGAGAGGGAGAAAACCCAATGCTAAGACACCGTGCAGATCTTAAACTGGATGCCAGTCGATCTGCTGTGGCGACACCCCCCCCCCCCCCATGTGGGGCAGCCAACAGCTGATTTACAATATTCTCACTTGTTTTAGTTGCCTGGAAACAGCTTTGTGTTTTTTCTTTAGATCATGGGTCCATCCTTTTGGATGACTGTTTATGACCAGCAAAGTGTAGGAGAACTTTGGTCTTTGCTGCTCAGTATTAAATTACATTACACTAGATTGCCTTCAGTTTTCCCTTAAGCATTATCATTAAATTATTGACTAGCTTACCAATACATTTTTTGTTAATCAAGCTTTTCTGTTTCATTAATACAGTTCAAAGAACCCAATGATGCCAGTGCTGGACTTAATTTAGCACACAGGCTACTATAGTTCAATCATCAGTCCTGTTTCCATAGTGCTTATCCTGCGTAGGGGCACAGAGGGCCTGGAGCCTATCCCAGGGAGCTTAGGGCACAAGGTGAGGGACAACCTGGATGGGGTGTCAACCCATTGCAGACACACATACTCACAGCAAATCACACACTATGAGCAATTTAGAAACACCAGTCATCCTACCTTGCATGTCTTTGGACTGTAGGGGGAAACAACAGTACCTGGAAAAATCCACAAAGCTTGAGGAGAACATGCACACTCCACGCATACAGATTGGAGGCGAGAATTTGAACTCCTAACTCTGCAGGTGTGAGGTAACAGTGCTACCCATTGAGCCCCCATGCCCCCCCCCCACTACTTTTACAGTCATACAGACAATATGATATGCGTTGTATTGTGATACACATCATATCATGACGCAGCTGTGTCATCCCAGCCCTACTTTCCATTTCAGACTGGATCAGCTGATGTCTTTAGCGATCAGAAACCACACAAAGCTGTGACTGTGATTACGTCTGTAGGCATCCGCCGTGGTAGCCGGGGGAGGGGAAACTGGGAATTTTTGTCCTTTAATCCAGAGAGGTAGGTCAAAGGAGAGAGACAGCTTTTGACCAATTGCCAAGCTCTATTCCAGGGTTTCCACTGTGCCAGACAAAGGCTTGTGAATTCACTTTCAGGACATACATACCTGCTAGCTAAAGTCTAGCTCACACATTGCTTGTGCTACATCCTAATGCGCAATGTTCATCGTACACAATGCCTCTTGAGAATGACAAAGGAATCAACTATTTCCTATTAATATAATTATCTAGTAGTTGAAGTCACACACAAAGCATCACTGTTTCTCTGAATTAACTGACAACGGCCTTCATGGTAGGTCACATCGGACCAAATATCCATCCAGCGCCTTTGACAGGAACTCTTCCCAGTACAGTAAACAAACACAGATCTGCGTGCGCACACACACCATGCACAAATCTCGACATCCCAGTTTTGCTACAGCGGCCCAGAACAAGCGAGTCTTTGTCTGAAAAGGGGGGAGACAAAAGTGAGAGAGGGAAACCCATATGGATCGGGTGAGAGGGCGGAGCACAAGAGGTGGCACAGGAGGGTTACTGGGGAGGGGGGGGTCATGGGCCAGAACAGGCTCAGACCCCCAGCAGAGTCAGAGTGAGCAGCAGAGCCACATCAGAATTCTAACATGATGGGATGCTGGAGAAATTTATTTAATTTTTTTGTTAAGAAGAGCAAAGAGGAAACAAGAGGAAAGAGCTGTGGATGGAGGGGGGGGGGGTATGTGTGGGGCAGTACATTGGCAGGCTGGGCATGAAGAGGAGGGAGTGAATGGTCTGATGTTCTCTGGCTGTGATTCCTAAATGAAGCGTGAAGAGTATAAACCCCCCTCACAAAGAAGGAAGAGAGGAAGGAGGGAAGTGGTGAGCGAAGAGGCCCTGGGCATTGTTGTGGGTAGTCAGGACAGAGGCAATGATTACCCACTGGGCAGCCGGGACGACCCAGTTCTAACATCCAGGCAGTGCAACTTCAACCCGAGCTGCTTTTACAACCAATTCCTCGACTCATTCTACAATGCTTCGATGCTTACAAAACATCACACAAAAAATTAATGGGAAAATGACAAAAAATCCAGAATGTCATAAATGATAAATTTAAAATGTAATTTATTTATAAATAACACTGCTTTCAGCCTTACAAGCCTACTGCTTTAAAAAAAAAAAAAAAAAAAAAAAAAATCAATCTCTGTTATACTCTCAACATATTGTCTACGGGATATGCGTACATTTTTTGAGAGAAAGTCTTCCCCACTGTGACAGCCGGATGCACAACATTTCACTCAGTTCACAGAGATCTACACAGCTTGCATGTGTCGCTGTGTGCGCCAACACAGTACTGTCGCTCTCGCACGATTAGGCAGGCCCAAAACATCAGTCTTCATGACTTCGGGAACACCAATACAGCGCCTCCGTCTACCCGTGTATTCCCGCAGCGTAGTTACGTTTCCGGGTGACTTTGCACAGAAAGCAGAACAACAATAAAAAGGGAAGGCAGATTTCTTAAATAGGCACGGAAAAATAAGGGGGAAACACGGCGCAAAGCACATAGGCAATGGGAGTTTATACACTGATTGGAAGACTGAATTCCAGATAACCCACGGCGCTGTTGTTCTGTGCATTTCAATCCAACTGATTATCCCCGTGGGGAAACACTCTAACCACCACTGGCACTACAGCTGCGGTGATGCATTCGGTAAATGCGTCCCCGCAGCCTAGATATTGGCATAACAAGGACGAGAAAACGCCTTAAACAGTAAGAGAATTCGTTTAATTGCTGCGGGCGTTCAGCATCGTCCATCTGCAGTCAAAACAGTTACATCAATGTAAAGACTTTTTGCTCCACACCGCGCGCAGAACTGCCCACGTTTAAAGCGCTCACCGCATGTACACGCAATCCACAAGGCGATCGTCGAGGAGGGGTTCGGAAAATCTCGCAGAACGACTTGTTTAAATTGTAGGAGCAGCTTAGTTTTTCAAATGCATGCGAAATACATTCAGTTCCAGCTCTCGGCTGACATAAACATTTTATTTGTATTAAACAAAAAGTTTTTTTAACGAATCACGCACAGAATTCGCGGAACACGTGTCGTGTAACTTTTTTCAGTGAAACGATCGTAATCGGTAGATGAGAACAGAAAGAAAACTTACCGAGAAAGTCACTGGTTTTTCTCTTAGTCGACTCGTGGTGCAACTTTAGGAAGAAGTCCGGGATAAGTCTCCCCTGCACCACGGGACTGTGTTCAAGTGCGCCCCCACCCTAAAATACCGCCCTTCTCCGTGTGCCTCCGATCTGGCGTCACTTTTCAACAATCGAGTAACAGTTACATTAATGACTTTATCACAGTTTAACATTAATCACAGTATAGTTCAGCCTTGTGGTTCATATGGTCTGCAAAAGGTGCAGACTTGGTAAAACTAGGTCAATTATATTTAGTTGTATGGGGAACTTTCTAATACATTTAGCTGATAAAATAGTTGTCATTAAATTAATGCATTCTCTAAATTTTTACTCAGTTTAAAATATTTTGTAATTTTCCAGTTCCAATAGTATTATTAGATGTAGGTTACGGATATGCTTACATTTTATCAAACGTCCTACAGTGAAGTTGGGCACATTTACACATGTCGAAATAATTTTCGTCAAAGTAACTCCTTTCAGTAAAGAAATTAAACGACAGTCATTTTTTTCACGTCAATCAAAATTCGATTAAAATCCAATTCACCATTCTGTCATTTAAATTGTTTGCTAGTTTGTGGAAAGCATAAAATAAAATGAAGACAATTAATAAATTAATAAAATTGTGCCAAATCTCTTGCTTTTCCTTCTTTTAAGATAGTGGGTACTTCAGTACAAGTCACCTACAAAGCACAGTCAAACAGCAAGTAATTTCCTCAAAATTTTCTTTCTGTTGATTATGTAGTAACACACATGGCTTTATATTCTTAATTAATATTCCAAATTACATTTGGTGGCAGTCTTCGTTAATATTTTTATGATATTCATTTCCTGTATATTCCTTGCTTCTTAGTTACTTACAAAATGTCAAGTCCTCAGCAGTTTTACGTTACAATACTTTTAAATTTAACCCTCGTTTTAACCCTGTCTGAATTAGTTTTGTGTAATTTGCCCTTTGCAATACACCACTGCAGCACCCTATTTTATGTGTGCTAAGCATAACTTTCCTCAGATCATATTTCCACAATGCTAGCAGGTTTCACTGACATCTTTAGGATTCTGGCATTGAATAATGGGTAAGGTCTGGGTGTGTGTGGGAATGTGGTATATCCAGCCAGGTAAAACTTAACAACATGGCCTCAGTGCTCAACACAACAAGAACACAATCCACACAGTCTCTCAATAGCCATTTGTCTCAAGTGTGTCCAAAATATTAAACTCACCAGTAGGATGTTATGAAAGAGTTTTCTGTGCTTGGTTCTCCCCTCCCACTTGGGGTGGTTACTAGGCTGCTACCGCTTTATTTGATTTAACTGTTTCCATTTTTCCATCACCGTCTCTAATAATGTTGTCTTGTCTTGTCGTGTTTGGCGCTAACCTACGTCTGTCTTGTCATATCAGTTGCTGATGCTGATTTTTCTTGTCATATGAGTATGCAGATTATGGCAGGAGACCATCTGGGCTTCTCTTTGCTAGTGGCTCCCCCTTCTGGTGACCATCCCATGCTAAAAGAGGCCAAGCCAGATCTTCTCAAAATTCAGTATCTTTGCATGACTCCTGTTTTGAAGGTGGGTCCTAAGTGTCACTGGGAAAGCAGCTGAAGATGCTTAGTGTGATGGGGGTCACAGATGCAGCGATACTGGGCATACTGGATGCGGCAAAGTCATGGGCATAATGTCTTCCATGAGGGTAACCTTCCCAGTTACTACTTCTATCACTCTAAGTTGTAGTAAAAGAATTGAACATCACTAGGAAATTCATTTGGTGGTCACCATTGTGCTGTATGTTTTTCTCATCACATCTACTCCAGTTCCTTGTTCCTCCCCTCACACTTATTCCTGTTCCATGTTTCTCTAGTCATATCCACTCTTGTTCATTGGCCCTCCTGTCACATCCACCCATTCCTTGTTATTCCTGACAAACACCGTCCTGTTTCTTGTTCCTTTTGGCCCATTGAGCCCTGTTCCATGTTTTCTGGCCAAATCCACTAGTGTTCCTTGTTTCTCCTGTTACATCCGCTGCTGTTTCTTTGTCCTTGTCATATCAATCTGTGACAACGCGTTCTTCCAAGTTTACTATATGTCTACTTTTCTCTCACCTTCAAAACACCTGGTACTGTGATCTTGTAACAGTTACTGATGTTCTTTCCCCACAAATGTTTCTTGTTCTTTGCCTTTTGCTGCAAGTCCTCATTTGGATATGAATGTTCATGCTGTGACAGCAAGGATATGACATGGCCCACAGAACCTTTAGTGCAGAACTGCAAAATGTACTTAGTCAGTACCTCACAGTTTTATGACTACGCACTTCTCAATAACGCCTACTCAGACAACCTGAGTGAGGACATAGACCCGTAAATTGAAGGCTGACAGTTAAGGTCCAAGAGGGGTCCTTCTGTAATATCATCAGACAGGGTACTTAACCTGAATAGCTCCAGTGAAATAGTGTGCTATATAACTCAGAAACAAGGTGTAAGTGGCTTTGGGTCAAAGCATCAGTAAATGTAATTACTCTGATTTCGGTTTAAATGAATGTTTTAATGGTAAAAATATAAAATAAACCTGACAAAAATAGATCTGATAAATGGGAGCGAGGACAGCCATAAAACATTTCGCTTTACATTGTTAATTGTTGTTATTGTAGGATTATTTTCTTATAAAACATATTGTGATTATGTATTTTTTAACATTGTCAAACGGCTATGCAAGTAAATGTAATGGTATAATTACATGCGGTACATTAAATGATAATTAAAATGTATAATTTGGAGATGTGTCATTAGTGAAATATGTAGGATAAGCAGACACATACATACACATAAAGACAAAATATAAAATGAATTCCTTGGCTGTTAAATAAAAGGGCTTTAGTTTTTGTGCCAGAATGTTTTAATATTAATTGTATACTTAAGTGCTGATATTTATTACAAAAAGCTGAATTAATCATACACTATAAAATCGAACCCGTGCACATGGCTGTCTTGTAAATTCTGCATTGTTTTTCCTCAGGGTCAATGTCCAGAGTGCAAATACTTGTTGTTACAAGAGAGCCTGTCAGTTCCTCCTGTAGTGATTCCCATCCTAATCAACCCAAATCTGTGTGTTCAAAACTCTGCATCCCAGCCAGACTCCTCATCTGGGGGGGGGTCCTCAGTATCACTGGGGAAGGAGTCAAAATTGCTGATGTCAAGTGGGCCGCTGACCTGTGTGGGTGGGTGGGTGGGGGAGGACGACAGCAACAACAACAGTCTCTTACTTGTATGTGGCAATTTCGCAGCTGAATACAGGTGCTTCCTCTTATGTGAAAATGTAAGCACTGACACAAGGACTTAGAGGACTGTGTGTAATGACTTATAGGAATTCCTGCCACTTTACCATCTGTCCAGTAAGTCTGGTTCTACTGCCACAAGCCCCCAGGCGGCATATTTTGCTTTCATGAACCATTATGCATCTGGAAAGGTATGTTACTCTATCCCCATAACAATGACTCGAGACTTTTACTATTTCCTAGCTCTGGTGCTACCTGAGACACACACCACAGTGTTTTCTCCCATTCACTTTTCAAATCTGATGCCAGACTATACTCTGCATCTTGGCATGCATCAGTTCTGAAACCTCTTGCATGTACTGTGCTTTACAGTAATGTAGATACACTATTTAATTTCAGCAAGATAAGCCAAAGACACGAGAAAGAATCTGAGAGATGAGCAGATAAAAGCTCTGACAGTCTAGCCTCTCCACAAAGCATTTGTCTTACATTAGGAATGATTGGGGCGGTCAAGGTGCCTTTACGAATTCCTTCCCAGTTGAATCCTTCAAACCACCTGAAAAAGAAGGCACTTCTGTCAATTTTCATTGAACGCGGTTGCCGTTTACACATTGCCTTTTTATTTACTATATTTAATCTGACAGTTCAGGTCAAATTGCATTTCTCTAGAATAAAAAAGCAACACAAACCAATTTAACTTGCAATATGCCCACTCCTTTTCCTCTTACTGGAGTAATTTGAATCATGTTCGTTTTGTGTTCACGTCTTACTTGTGTTTCTGGATGTCCTTGACTCCATTTTTCTGGTTGCCGAGTCTCTCTGAGGGATTGTCTCTGTGGATCAGAGCCACACATTATTGCACACAAAAAATGAAGAATTTAAGTACCCACGCATGAAAGGATACAGCGATCGCATTACTGCGAGCACCACTGCATCGAACCTGCACAGCCTCTTGATGAGGTTTGCTGCACTCTTGCCGATTTTCTTGGGAAACTCCACCATGTCGATTCCTCGCAGTATGATATTGTACGTCATCATGGGGTCCGATCCGGAGAATGGGGGGCTGTGGCGTTGAAAGCAAATAAAAGGGGGACCAGGAGCCAGCATTGGATGAGGGAGACATGATGAAGAGTGTGAAAGAAGAAACAGTTTTTCACAAGCTAAGCTGTCACCAAAACGTGCTCCGATCACCCAGGGATGACCTTCACACTCTCCCCAGCCTCACCTCCCGCTTAGGAGCTCAAAGATGAGGATACCCAAGGACCAGCAGTCTGCAGAGACATCGTGCCCCTTGTTCAGGATGATCTCGGGTGCCACATACTCTGGGGTCCCACAGAAAGTCCATGTTTTCTTCCCCAGACCTACTTTCTTGGAAAAGCCAAAGTCTACCTGTGCAGGGTAAACACACAGGAGACATGAGTTCAGTCACATCCCGCCTTCTTTGTGTTTTATAATGAATATTTGTGTCATAAGCTGATGTGTTTTCACTGTTTATTACACAACTGTTTGCTGTTTTTCATGAACATACGACGAAAATATGGGCAAAATCACTATCAAACACACCGCAGTTTTTACATTGAAAACTCACATATTCTGCAAGTTAAACAGGACTTCTCCCCATACAGTTATGACCAGATTCCAGCATTCAGAGAAAAATTTAATGTATTCAAATGGAACAGGAGGTTCTGTTTAAGATAAAATTCCAACCAACTTACTAAGAGCTAATGGTGCAAAGCCTACAGACAGTTAAACTGCAGATGAATGTCAATGAGCAAGTGAACCCCCAGGTTTGAATGCCATGGCTATACATATCTCGCTCAGAACTGTACAGACATGACAGACCCATCACACCCTCAGATGGTGGCATCAACACCACAGGTGTAAAACGAATTCCGATTGCATGAGAAAAGGACACATACATTTCCTGTGTGCACAGGGAATCCAAATTAATCTACTCAAAATCATCAGTAGAATTCTTTGAAGTCCTTCTAATCTCTTCAAAGCAAAACTTTATTTTAAAGATGTACTATTAGGAATATGGTCAGATATATCTCAAAACCCATGGAAACAGATAATTGCAGCCTTTAAAGATATCAGATATAACACACTGAATTCACCCATTATCTGGCAGTGTTCATGCAATACAGGGTCATGGTTGGTTATGTGCTGAATTGGGCCTTGGGAATGTTCACGTATATGGCAAGGGTTGAAGTTGTTGCTTACACAAAATGTGAAAGATGAACCAAGACGGTCCATGCTGAAAAATGTCTTGAAGTCTTATCAAGCTGACAGACTTAATTTTGTTTCCTCATTATGCGCTGCAACTTATCCTGTTCAGACTCAATTTGGTTTGCGGCTTCTGATGCAATTATCCTCTCTGGAAACAAAAATGAAGGAATTCCATATTGTGCCTTTATGACTTGAAAGCCCACATTCTGCTGAATGCAGAACAGGGGTCACTAATGGTAATTTACTGTACATAATAATGCAGTATGCAATGGCTACCTTTTGTTAATGCCATGTTCCTCTTTGACTAATCAGCTGAAGCATGGTATGAATGGAACAAACCAACTCGGGTTTAGCCGTGATTGACAGCATTATGTACTGATGTATGAGTGTGTCTCTTGCTGCCTGTCTGGATCATGTTCTGGTCTGACCCGCTGCTCTGCCTGCAGTTTCTCCTGACTCCTGTTCCTTCGGCTGGGACTTGGAGGGCACATCAGAGTAATAGCACAGTGGTTAATGGGCCATGCAGCCCAGGTGTGTGTGCGCACCAGCTTGGCGTATCCACGGTGGTCCAGGATGATGTTCTCTGGCTTGAGGTCCCGGTAGATGATGCCCCGGCAGTGCAGGAAGGACAGAGCCTCAGCCACGCAGCCGGTGTAGAAGCGAGTGGTGCTGTCGTCAAAGGAGCCCCTGACAAGGCAAGGTGCTGTCAGGGACACCTGTGTGGCAGTGCAGTCTGTGCTCAGTGCTCATACACTCGATCAGCAGACACGCAATTATCGCACACACACACACACACACACACACACACACACACAAAGACACATGCTCAGTGAAGAGACACACAAACATTCACTGAAAGGACGCTCACACTCCCGACACACACACCATAGAGACACACACAACAAAGGCACACACTCACTCTAGACATTCACGTACTGTAGAAATAAACACACTGCTGTTAAAAAGCCCCTGCACAGTGATGCATGTACCACACAGACACACATTTACCGTAAAAACACACACTGAACTGTGCACACACAACAGTCCCGCAGTTCAAGCAGAAAAAAAACATGTTGGACATATGGCTTCTATAAACAGACACATGCTGCTGATCACAAACATGACAGAAGGACTCAGGCTTTAGAGACAACCATTCTGAGGTTCAAATACACACAGGTGTTGAAACGTTGCACAGGTGCGGACAAATACCAAGGTGCCCCGTCATGTTGCGCATATGTAGCGTTGGCAGTACCTGTCTCTAAGCAGGGTCCACAGCTCGCCACCTAGACACGCTTCCATTAACATGTACAGGTACTTTGCATCTCTAAAGGTCCGGTACAGCCTAAAAACAGTACAGTAGACATATCATTAATGCATCATGTGAGCAGCTTATGGGTTTGGCTATGATGCTACTGCATCCCTGACATCTGAACAGGATGCATGAATAGAGGTGGAGAACCTGACGATAAAGGGGCTGTGTGTCTCCATCATAATGCGCCTCTCCGACAGGACGTGGCCCTGCTGGCTCATGTCCAGGATGTGGTGCTTCTTCAGAACCTTCAGCGCAAACGAACGGTTGGGATCACTCTTCAGCTGCACCTGGAGGGGGGGGGGGTGGGCGAGGCAGAGGAGGTGTCGGTGCGGACGATCCGGGCGTTTCGGGGGCCTCCGTGTCCTGGAACCTGGAGCCGAGGCCCGGATTCGATGAAGAGCACTTACCAGCTCCACGCGGCTGAAGCCTCCCACACCCAGGGTGCACACCAAACGGAAGTCGCTGAGCGACACGCTAGAGAAGAAGGCAGCCTCCGCCTGCAGCCTGTTCAAGAGGTAGAGGGTGACAGCATTGAATTGCACGCGGGAGATCGCAGTCTAACACAAAGCAAAGAAGGCACATCATGTATCGTCCAAGGCCAGATCACTGCAGCAGGTGTACAATATGTACAACAGCTGGACAAATGATAAGGCAGATTATGCAAGACTTGTACAGAGAAGAAAATTTGTGCACACATACTTGGATTTGATCTCATCGCTCTCGTACACCTTGTTGCTGACGTCCTCCAGACACCCTATCAGCTGTTTGAAAGTCCTACATGGAGACGTGTACATTGGGAAAAGAGAGGAAAAGCCACAAGTTATGCCACAGAAAGACAAATGGAAGAGCAGCTTTGCAAATATTTTACAATGGCTTACCATGCGGATGCAGTTCCCTTGACATGATGTAAAAAAAAATGACTCACTCTCTGTCTATGACCAGGCACGTCACGTCCCCCACTGCGACTACGTTCGCTGTCCGCACATCCTCTCTGCAAACAAACGGGAGGCGAGGAACTGTCAGTCGTTCACTTCGTGGTGTGTTCTAGGTCTTTTCCTTTCTGATAAGAGTAAAAAACGTCATGTCCATTTACATGTATACAGCAGAGTGCTTCAAATGTAGTTAATCGTTATCACATTTTCACAATTTCTTTAACACCTCAAGGAAGAAAATAAAAATAATAAAACCATCGAATTTGGTTTTCCTTGCCCTGTGGAACTCAGAAATGTAGAAACACTATTGTCTCGTTTTTTTCTGGGTTTGCCTTTTAAAGAGTTAATGTGGTCTAAAAAAAAAACCCAACGTAGACACATGATTTGTATTTCCATAATTTTCGCAGTCCTAGTGAACCGCAAAGCACCTTTTCTGCATTTGCATGAAGACTTTATTTACACCCATGGCATGCTGCACAGTGCAGAATGCCCGCACATACCTTATACCCTGCTATTAAAAAAAGCCATAAGAGTAAGATAAACATAACCCTCGTCATCTTTTCTATAAGGAGATACACTGGGAGTCCATGGAGGGCATGGGTATCTACGAGTCTCGGGCCTTGCACCCTAACTGGGGTACATCTGTTTTCCTGCATGTCATTTGTGCTTACCCTTTCAGTGCCTGCTCTCCAAACCAGTCCCCCCTGGATAGACTGGACAGCAGTGCTGCGTCTTCATTGGCTGACTTCTCCTTTGTGACCTTCACCTGGCCAGCAGTGGAAAGAAACCAGCACAGTTACAGAGCTCCGCCCACGTCCACGTCAAAGAGCAGGAAGCTTTTATGCAGGACGTCATGTGATGCTGAGACTTGCTATTGAGTCAGTGTCAGGCAGTACTGTCCTGTGCACTCAAACGTGATGTCATCTGCCGGTTGTGACTGTTGGAAGTTCCACGCTATAAAAATAGAATTAACACAGATTTACTGGGGAATTTGGTGGCATATACGTAAGCACTCTCTGCAGACCAGGAAGGTGCGTACAAGTTACCAGCTGTCTGCAGTGAAAGATGGACACACCCACAACCTCTAGGAATAAGGGGGGGGGTGTGTGTGTGTGTGTGTGTGTGTGTGTGTGTGTGTGTGTGGGGG
>JABJVR010049299.1:0-22260 GCA_025773905.1 Chitala chitala | reverse complement strand
TCAGCAAGTCGTCTTCACCACATCTAGATGCCTAAATGCATTGAGTTGCTGCCATGTGATTGGCTGATTAGCAATTTTTGTTACCAAGCAATTGAACAGGTGTACCTAATAAAGTGGCTGGTGAGTGTATGTGATAATACTGAGAAAGTAAAACTATTTATGCATAATACATTTATTCAGACACAACATAATTTTTTGTTAGCTAGCTAAAGTAAAGAGGAGAACATTGTGTTATAGTGATTATGTAAGAGCTGAAATAAAATACAGGAAACTGGTATCATTGGAAATGGTTTCAGAGGTGTAATGGGAATGCCTTTGACACGGCTTGAATCCACATAGCCACACCATGCAGAGTTACCAGACAAGAGGATTAGATTACTGAGCTACACACCCAAGTTTCCCACTTGGGGAAATCACTGAACTGTTGTCTTGACATCTGGGGGTTACTACCATATGTAATGCCAGATAACAAGAAAGCAAGAATTCAGATTGAGAGTATTTATTTTCAATGCACAGGGTACCAAAAACAAGACGCAGAAAACACTGTAAAAACCCTGTTGCAAGTAAAAAAAACCTGGGTAAGCAATCCAACACAAAAGAATAAAGAGGGAAGCGGTGTGGTGGGTCTCAGGTAGGGATCTGGGAATGGGTGATCGAGTGGCAGGAACTAGAAAAACAAAGCGTGAGGTCAGTAAGCTGCTTTGTCATGACAGAGCACAAGAATATTTTACAAAGCAATAGTATGTGTAGCAAGTACTTAACAAGGTAGGCTGATATTATTATAGGTAAATGGGAACAGGTGTTTTGAATAATATAATTGAACCGCACAGGACACACAGTTGTTGTGTCGTGTCCGGAGGGTCTTGTCCTCGTGGTTATCACACCACAGCAGTCTTACCTCTTCTGCAGATGCAACAGTAAGCATAGATTGAATGAAAAACAAAAATGGTCCAACAAGTCTTTCCACAGTCTGTTTATTTTATTTACAGTCATTTTAAAAAGTCAAAGAAATAGAAAATAGCTCAAACTAATTAAAAAATATAAGTTAGCACTGACCCCAAGCATAACAACTGACATTGCTTTCAGATAAGCTTCTAGACAGATATTACCTGCAACAGTATATAACACGGCTTTCTTTAAACGTTGGAACGATAAATATTGTTTGTCAAATGCACTGGGAAAAAGCCTAATCAGAATTCAAATCCATACAATATCTTGAATGAAAAATATCAGCCAGTAAAGAATATGTATTGATTTTTGCACAACCGACCAGGCTCCATCTTTGCGTTATTGGGAAGTGACGACAGGCATCCAGCACAAGCTCTAAGGAAAGCAAAGTTGTGTTCACAGCTGTGGATGCATCACGCACTAACATCTGGCCTTCTGTTAAAATATCCTTGCTAAGGTGCGGTCGACGTGTGTAATTTTAGCAGGGAGGACAGGATTGGGAAGCTGTGTGGCGCCGGCGCCAGGTGTTCAAGGTTCCCTTATTATCTGCATAAGGTCCAATCCTTTAGAGAGAACCAGACATGGGGTCACATGGGGTTCCTTCGGCAAATGGCGAGTCTGCGAGTGCCCTTTCAGCAGCCTCCAAGGATCTCCTCAAACAGAGTGCACATGCTGATGCCCCCCTCCCGATGCCCCCACCCCCGAGGTGCGCTCTGTGAAGCGGCGCGCTGCAGAGCGTGTGTGCGACGGCGCTGATAAGAGCAGGGATGTTTAACGGAGAGCTGGAGAAGAACCAGCTTCATCACTGACCTTGTAAAGCTCATGGAGGATTTACGGTGCATGCAGCCTTACGTCTGATTTAGCGCCGCATGTCCAAACAATAAACCGAAAGGTTTGTGTTGAATCTGAAGAATGCTTGCCTAATATATGATTGACACGCTTTGTGTGGGTGGGTCCATAACTTCCCATATCTGCTGTTTGATTTAGTTACAACCTGTGCTTCTCCCTAAAATTGTGTCATGCTGCCGATGACAAACGATGGTCTCTGTTCGCTTTTCTCCCTGCGAGTGCACTTTCTTGTGTCCTGGTGTCCTTAAATCTTACCGTTCGCTTCCACGCACACCCTGCACTCGGCTTTCATAGAACTTGGAATGATAATAACAAGGTGTGCAGTTTACTGACCTGCCCTGATGTGCGCAACATTTCCACATCCAAGCCGTACCTGGTCTTAGACCACACTCTTAGCTAACTCATGGGCACACACTTACCAGCATTTTGCTGACCAATCAATAAGAAATTTATGCAGAGAAGTGTATATATACATTTTTAATGATCCATCTTAAATTAACGATGGTGAAACTCAATAGAGGGAGTAATTTTTTTTTTTTGTAGGACTCCCTATTCTTTGTTGTTAATAGCATGAACCGGATGGAGACATATCTAATTTCATCAGACACAAAATGTTCCAGGGGGGCTTTGAAGATCCTTTTAAGTGTCTATATATCATTTAAATGAGCTTGAGGAACTACAAGAATACAGAGCAGGGTTAGAATCAGGAGGTGGGGGGGGGTGTGGATACATTATTACACGCTGCATTTCAACAAAGTATAAATGTGTTCCCACTGCCTGATTAATGTTTTAAAACATGGAAACGTTCTGTCAATAATGCAAAGTCTTGGACGCAACTGAGCCGGAGGTGGCAGCACGAATGCAGCGGCCCGACAACAAGGGGATGGACCTTTGAGTTTGAAAAATGGGCCACGTCTTTGTGAACAGCCAGGCTTTACTTTGGGATGGGAGCAGGCCCAGAAATGCTCGCCAGCTACATAAAATACAACATCTCAGTCACAAAAGAAACTCTAACACACACACACACACACACACGCACACACGCTGCGATTGACCCGTCTGGTTGTATTTACTTTTTGAAGTACGAGAAGGAAAAAAAGGTCCACATCACACAAATATAATAAATAACTACTGAACTATAAAAGAGTAAACACTGTTACATGTGTTAAAAAACACCTTGGATTTGAAGAAGTTTTGTTCCTCTCTGTCATTTGACAGGTCTCGGTGCTTTCCCAGGAGTGCCCAATGCACCTCTTCATAGAGAATAAAAACAGGTGCCACTAGACCAGTGGATGCCTATGTCTTTTACACTATATCTATTGAAGTAGACTTCCTCGAAATAGGCATATTTTCAAAAAGGTGTCCCATGCAAATGAGTATTTGATAATGCTTTTGAATGAATGGTATAAAAAAATCTAAAAAATATGCCAACTAAAACTAGAGAAATATTTACTTTGAATGACTGCAGCTAGACTTAAAAAATATTCCTCTCTACAAGAAAACATCCAATCGTCACTAGTCCTTTTTACGTTATTGTTGGCACTTTCAGGAAAAACATCACAGGGGAGGAGAATCGAGTTCACCTTTGTGTCATCTGATCAAAATTTTCCCATTTGGTAGCCTGCAGTGTGACATTGTTCTGCAGAAGACAAGTGAAACGGCTGTATGTAAACAGACAAGAAACACCATGGTTTTACATGTCAGTCCCTTCTAAGGTACTGTATTGGTAGTGGAGGGCACCGTACTGATAAATCTGAAGATGTACTGATGTGTTAAGAAACATTCTTTTAGAGAACATCATTTCCAATCAGTGTAATCAATAGGCGTCAAGGATGCCAGTCACCATGTTGCTCTCGATGTGTGTCACAGTTCCAGGAACAGTTTCTTTTTTTCTTTCTTTTTTTTAATGTCTGTCCTCAGTCTATTTCAGTGCAGCTGGGTGGGATCAATGCAGCAACGCTGCCTTCATGATGTATACTATTCATTCTGCTGTCAGACAGGAAGTAACAGGCAGCGCGGAGCCCTGGAAGGAGCGAGAAGAATGTCGCCACAGGAGGGCGATCTCGTGTCTGCTGACTGCTGACCATAGGCCCGTGTCTCTCCCCTGACTCTGCCTGAGCAGGAGGAAAGTCCAGCGCGTTCGTGTTACATGGTGAGGATGGGCCATTGATTCACAATCTCTTCTTTCCAGTCAATTTGTAAGACACTATTATTTAAGATGATTAAGAAAGAAGGAAAACAAAAACAGAAGTTCTCTATCTGATGTGTTCATAAGGCAGTTGTCCTGGTTACTTTGACCTGGAACAAAGGAGGGGGGGGGGAGGAGAATGAGCCAAATTAGAGTTTATGATGCATCTCAATTTATCAAACTGTTAAAAAGGCATAAAAAGCAAAACCAAAGAGAAATTATTATGTAGCGGCAATGCCATTGTACAGTTTCAGGAGCCCTGTGTTAGCTGAACATCATATATTCTATCTAGGAGAAGCATTTATGCTTTATGTCAGCATTCACGGGGTACGTGATGTCTTATCTCTTTATTTTTGCTTCTTTACATTGCAACATGTGTCCCGTGTGCTCTGGTCCATGTGCGTGATTTGGGGGTTCTGTCGGCCTGTGTCGATTGTAGCTGCGCATTTAGATTCAGGTGACTGCTTGAGACCAGTGAGAATTTAATGCACAGAGTCTCTGGGTGGAAGTCTTTCTGATTCACATTCTGCCACGGTGGAGAGCATTATGAGCCAATCCAAGCAGGTCATCATCAAAAAAAAAAAAAACACAAGGTGTCAGAATGCTGATTTACTGTATATTTTCATATGAAGTTTGCACCTCCCAGTGCTTTGTATTGTTTTGTACACACCCCCATCCCCCACGCTAACATGCATAGTCGTTGAAAAAGCTAAGAAGCGCTAAATCTCGTGAACCCTCCCCATTTCCCCTGCCAACAAAGACACCAGGAGTGGCCATAAGCTCACCCCCCCTCCTTTGCCCTTCTGCCAAGTCTGGAGGCTGGCATGATCTGGCACACTGCCATGTTTCTTTTTCCCAGAAAACACAACAGCTTGTGTTGTGTGTCACTCTGCTGGAGGAGTAGGTAGGTCATTGTTCAGCCAACACCACCAACCAGGTAAAGGTTTTTCAGCATTCTTTACGCTTTAAGTGATGCACACAGCCATGCAATTCCTGCATCACAAGAACAGGATGGCTAAGTATAATCACACATCTAAGCTATGCATTATTATATTTTTTACTAAAAAACTGCTGCCATGACATGAGACAGTGCAGTTGGTATGTATTAGAATTTAGAGAAATGTGTTTAATGGAGTAGTACATTCCAAAATGGTGTTGGTAACAGTCTTTTTTGATATTTTTCTTTTATGTTTGAAACATGCTGCCTGTTGAAGCCGGTCCGACGCTGCATGATACCTTTTTTATAGACTGTGTGAGCGTGATGTGCACTGGAAGGTTTAGGAAATAATCTGACCGCTCCATTGGCAACGGTATCAGAAGGCCCCATGACCGCAGCGGGCCCCTCCTCCTGTTCCCCCGACAACAAACCCCTTCACATCATATCCAACAAGCGTGAGCTGTGAACAAGCTCTGAACAAACAACACTTCATCTGAGGTCAGCTTCAGCTATTATCCAGCCCGTGAGACCTGCTTCCCCTTTTCCACTAGGATGCCTGCCACCAGGTTTCATCCAGCACTTCGAATCCAGCCAGTGCCTCTTTTACCTCTGAAGGCGGGGAGCTCCATCCAGGGAGCTGCTCCATGCAGGGAGCTGCTGACTGGAGCAGGATGCCTCAGGAGAGTCGGCTGGAGAGGCGACAGTGCTCCGGAGGAATACTCACATGTACATGGGCTGGAGCTGCAAGTGCGAGGTCTTCTGTGGCCCCTGGTATCCGTAGGAGTCAAACCCACCTATAAAGTCAACTAGATGAGGGAGACAAGGGAGAAAAGGTGTGGGACAAGGGGTGAGGGACTCAAACCAGAAGTGCAGTGGAAGAATGGTGCTGGTCTGCCTTAGAAAAACTGAAATTAGGGATGGTGTTATGGCACGCCTCCCCTTGGTTCTGCTGTTCAAGACTGAACATGTCAGTGTTACATACGCATCACTGCTGTAACTCTGTGTTGATTTCTGCCCAGAGGTTTGATGGCTGACAGGCTCTGCATGTGATCTAATAGGTGATACTGGAAAAAGACAGCAGATGTATAGACTTGCTGATCATAAGAAATTGAGTGAAATCTTTTCAGAAACATAAAACCAAATTAGAAATTAATGTTTCAAGACAATAGAAAAAACAACATGAATATGATGTGTATAGATGTGTATATATAGTATTTATTAGTACATTTGGTGTGTGTTGTATCAATTTTATATTATCTGTATTATATGTAATGAGGATAATGAGGACACCCACGGTAACCACAGCCTACTTTATTAAATTTTCTGCAATGGAACAAACAGCTAGATGTTCTGTTGCTTAAATGCTTCCTGACCAAATATCTATACAATCTTTTTTGTGAGGTGAAAGAAGTAAAACAAAAAATCAGTCCACACTTTGAAGAAAAGAAACCAATTAGCCCTCCTATACATTTAATACCTCTCCTTAGAGAATGAAGAGCATGTCTAATTTCCAAAACTGCACTTCATCATTTATGATGTATTGTCAATATGGTCAGAATGCAAATGGCACGCAATGATGCTGTGTACTATATTCAAATACAAACATGGTGTTTTGAATGTTTGTCCTTCAAAAGACAGCTTTAAGATGATTTTCTAATTGTGAAAATGAGAAAGCCCCTGTCTTGTCTTCTCACGCATTTCAGTAGTGGTATCTTGATTTTAGCTGAGACAAAACTGTTCTTAAATGAGTGGACCCTGGGACATTATCCCTGACATTAGCTGTAATTATAGAGCATAGGCGTGTGTGTTCTTCATTACCTTCGCAGAGGTGTTTCATGCACTATATTAATTACAGTAGTAATGGGTAATACAGCTCTTAGATTAGTGTGTCCTCATGCCTTAGGGATCCTGCCATCAATATTGGTCTCATTCACCGGAGGAAATGTCAGCAGTTAGACAATATTATTCTACTCTGTTTAGCTAAATTAAGTGGCATCCTTGAAATCTCAAAACAGAAAAAAAAGAAAGTAAAATATAACCTGCCTTTTATAACCCGTACTTTTCACTTAAAAGGGCATAATCTTGCACTGACAAAAATGCAGCTTGCCTATCACCATGCCTATTTCCATAGTCTTACTGCTGGGTAGAAAAATGGGTAGAGAAGAACCAGGGTCCAACACCATCTCCTCATCGGATGAGTAGTGAGACCACCTGGGGAGAAATTAATTCTTGCTTGCAAAAGTGACAGATCTGCGCCATGACTTTAAGACATGAAGCCCTTTGGCCACTTGCGAGAAAGATGATGTGTGTCTCCTGAGAAATCTTCATCCCAAAACTTTGGACAAATTTACACTACAAGGTGAATGTCCTTCCTTGGCCCTTAGCTGAATTTTGGCACCTCCAGTGCTAGAGGTCATTTCATTCCTGGCTGAGAAAGTCTGGCGGTCCAAATAAATTAGAATAGAACAAAACATCCTCTTAAGCAATCTATTAAAACCCTCAACATGTTCAACTGTAGTGTTTACTGCAACGGAATTTTTAAAAATGCATTACAACTGAGCAACGATCCAAAATGTTATACACTGCAAAAGTAACAGCCACCTTGATAAATGTGCAGAAAGTAAGAAAAATCCAAAACATTTAATTTATGAATTGTTAGTCTGGAAGATGTGGTGTTACACTTACAGCTGTCTTCTTCTTCTGAGATGAGCTTCACAACATAACAGGCATAGATGAACCCGGCAAGCTGGAGAGAGTACAAACAGGGGCCATGTTAAGATCTTTAGTGAAATGCTCTAAATATTTACCAGAAAAACAGCAATTATACTTTCTGTATTATTATTGTAGTAGTTATGATAACAGCAAGGTAACTGGTTTCGTTGCAGACTGTTGAACATCAGGACCTATCAACAACTTCAGACAAGGGAGCTATATGCTCAGAATCAATATTGTCATAATATTGTAATAGACCAAGGAAACGGACGGGTTTTGATTCCAGGCTGTCGCCTTTGCAAGGCACACCAGACGAGTTATAGCCATCTTAACTAAAGACTCTGGGAGCTAGTCGAACTCTTGTCTCAATCCTGGGGTTGCCATAATTTTCGTCGTAGCTGACCTACTGTCACATGCAGCAGTTGCTATACTACCTTCCTCATTACCTTTGCTTCCACCTCATCCTATCTCAGTACAAGGAATATTATCCTGCCTCTAAAACCAATGTAATGGCCCAAGACAGCTGGCGGGTTTCAAACCCTGGTCATCGCCACCTGTATGATGCACCAGGCAAGAGGATTTGCCAGCTGCCACAACACTTATAACAAAAAAAGTCTATGTAGGTTATCTTCCTTGCTATGTCAAGTGCATGCATTGTTCAAACATGAGAAATTGTAATAGATATATCACTGCACCTAGATTTAAAACATGCGAAGCATGTCATGTTGTATGTGTAGCCTGTGAGGATTCTAGAAGAGGAAGGGATTCGCAAAAGTAAGCAACTGTACAACTCTACAAGCTATAGAAAATATTTTGTGTACTTCAATGACCATTTTCTATAGTGATTGTGTCGTACTCCTGCAAAACATTGTTTTATGCAGCTACAATACTGACGCAATTCCTTCTATGTTACTAAGGTGCATGTGACCGCTACGTGGAGAGTTTGCGGTCAGAGGACAGACATGGACACAGATTGATTGCAATGATGGTAATTATTATATGGAAGGACAAATGTAGAGCCAGTGGACCAGTTCCATATATGACTCAAGGTTGAAATTCTGTGCTCAGGGACACACTGAAGTTCCAGAGTCACAAAGGCAACTTTTGCCAGACATTTTTTTTTAATCTTCTGTATCAAAGCACACCTTGGCATATTAGACCTTTATCGGGGTCCAGTTGCTGGAGATCTCAGATTAAATTGAGCGATTGCAAGAGTCAGGGAGTGCGGTCAGAGGTTAGCGTGTTCAGGTGGATTGGAAAATGAGAGTGAAATCCCCTGTCTCAGTCGCGAAGGCGAACTGCAGGATCTGTTTTCATCCTACTTGTGGACCCTGGCCACACCGTTCCTGAAACATCGACGCCTCTTGCATTGTGAAATAGAGACGTAAAGTAACGGTTTTCCAATTAGCTGCTACGGAGAAAATCATGCTGTTATTATTCAATAACAAAGATTTATCCCACAAACACTAGTTAGCCAGGTTGTTTAATGAAATGCATGAAAAGGTGAACTATTTTGTATTTCATTTCCATGTGGGCCTGCATTATGAATAGACAGAGTTGTAAATCCGAGGAATAACAGATTTAAGATTCCGGGAATACCTCAAGGTCCTGCCCTCATTTACAGTGAATAATGTGTTCCTTCCCTTCTCCCTCTCTTGCTCTGTCCCTGTAGCCAGCAATAGTGCGGGCCAGCACACACAGATGCCGTATGTCTCCGCGCTGGAAATTTACATAATACCGCATCCCGACGTGAAGGACGCACCGGTTACAAACGGCCCTCTCCAGATCAGTGCAGTGAAAAAAAAAATCTGCGTGTGCTAACTTACTCACCGCACAGACTGAAACAAAAGGACTTGTTCAGAGCCAAAGCTTCAGAACCCAGTGAAAGGCAGACACAATTACAGTGCATACAATGTGCTGCGCTCCTTGGATTACCCGATGATATCTCATTTCTGTTGTGTGACAGAATGTAAACCTAATTTGTTTTTGTAAATGCACAGTCTTTTTTTTTCCCCAACAACACAACCACGATCCTTTGTGCCAGTGCTTGGCGAAACATTCCACTGGGCTGAAATAGCGCAGCTATTGATGAATTGTTAAAATAGCATTCTATACATCTAAATAATACATGAAAGGAGTGAGGATGAATAATTCAAGAAGTCTAGGAGTGGGATTGTTCTTAATGCAAGTATTTAAATGTTTTACTTCGGTGCAGTAAACAGAACAATACCCATTCTTGATTGTGTGTACAGTGAATATCTTTTTTGTACTCTGCGTATCGACATGATGCAATATTTTCAGTGTGTAAAGCAGCTTTGTCCATTAAACTTCAGTGATAATGAATGACTGCCTTGTTATCGCATGATTTAAAATTATGTAAATGAAGGCTTCTGGACTCCACCCAACTCCTCCATGAAACAGCAGTGCAATAACAGTGACAATCACTTCCCTTCCACTTGTCTGCAAATGCATTCAAGCTTCTAGCATAATAGAAATGGTTGTTAGGCTCTGACCTCCGTAATAAAGGTTGAAGACATAGGAGATGAGTACATGATGCATTAAAACCCAATATCAGAGCCACTTGTCAGAAAATGTCAGACTTAGGACTTAATCAGACAGAACTAAAAATGGATGCGGAAAAAGCCATAGCCCAGAACAAATCACATAGTTCCTTTAATGAACAGAAATTCACCTGGGCCTAATTAGACTCTGTACAAAAAGTGGGACTCCTCTTCAGAAAACCAATCCTGACATCACAGGTCATAGCAGTGGTTCAGTTTGATGTCTGAAAAGACCTCAATGTCAGGTCAAAGGTCACAGCCAGATACAAAGTAGATGAGGAGATGAATATCCAGTCTGTGTCCAACCTAAACGTTCAGCTGATTCAGCAGGTATGTCATTGCCACTTACCTGTTATCAGTTTGTATTTTAAAATCGTTACCTATCACATTTGGTGTCTGCTTTCAGTTTTGCCACAGTTTCTTTGACAGTTAGCCCTCTCAAAAACTTTCTCTGATTTAGTTTGGCACAGGAGGGGTGTGCAATGTGAAGTCCTTGAGTGTGCATGTGTGTTGAAAATTGGTTAAGCCACACTGTCAGGCACAACAGGTGGGCATCGCGCAGCGTACCGTGAGCAAAGAGGGAACGCACCTGGCTGCACATCAAAGCTTTGTGTCGAAGTGCTAACAGTCAACCAGCATGTCATTAGCTAAACAGCAGCACGCGGCAGGACCCCAGAGCCACAGGGTCATGGCCAGCCGGCTGTTCCCACCACCCCTTCCTGTGAAGGCTGCGGGGGCCACTTTAACCTCACAGTGTGGGCGCCAAGGATGGGCACACCTTGATCTCTGCTGCCCTGGCATGATAATAAGGGTTTTCATCTGTTCTGTTACAACTTTGAACCACAGTGTGATTCCGCTACCTTAAATCCTGCGTGGGTTTTTGAGAGCATTTCAGAATACAGCCAGAAATGACAAGTCTCTGACAGCAGCAGTGTCTGGTGTGTGGAATAAAGTGCACACAATGTGTATCGATCAAAATGGCAGAGACAAGGGCTGATACTGAATTTAAGGCATCTCTAGGTGCACAGGATGTTCAGCTCTCATTGGCTCATGGCCAGAATGTGTAGCCTATCAAGACGCACTGAGATGTCACGGCCACAGGTGAACGAACACCTGTTCAGATTACCCCCCGAATAGCTAAATAGTGGTGTTTTATCCAAAAATCATTTGGTCTTGGTGCAATAACGATGCTTTTGGTACAAATTTACAAAGCTCTCATGCCTGTGGGTTCAAAAAAGTGACCGATGTATAGAACACTCTTCTACTCAAAAGCTAAGCCAAAACCACTTGAATGACAAATATTACACCACCAACTAAATTTACCACTTAACACACCATTCCAACAAAATGAGTAATACCATTTAAAAGTGTTGCCTGCTGACACTGGCAAAATACATGTCATGAGTTATGAGCAACTGCCTCTCAAACCTGTCAGATTTACATAAATTTGAATAGCAGCTGATTTACTATGTACTCATATGAACATTAGTGATCATGTGGAGTGCAGTGGGAGAATGCAGTGCAACAGCACTGAACATGTTGCTGCATGGAAGAAATCTCACAGAAGAGCGAGGGACCATAAAAAACATATTGCTGTCTTTCACAGTTATTGACGCCATCCTACAGCTTGTAGTAATACAACAGTTACATTATATACATTCATTTTGTTATTATAATAACAAATATAATGTATTTTAAGAAATATGACACAAAAAGATTACAGTGTAAAGTCAGTTTTATAGACTGCTTATGCCCCCCAAAAGCTGAAATGATTTGAGGCAAATCAGGAACGTGACATAAAGCTAACACAGCCTACTGTTTCCATTGGCCATCCTACCAGTTGTGGAATTTTGTCCCAGATCATCAAATATCATAGCTGTATATACAGACACTGTCAACATTTGTCTTGTATAGTAACACTGCAGGAAGAAGACTGTTCATGATAATGGCTGTATTGTAATCTATGTAAAGTAAAGGAGGGTTATGAATATTACCCTCTTTGTATTCAATTGTACAGTGAAATCACACTGCAGTCTTCATGTGTGTATATATGCTAAGGCACTGTTTTTTATTTATATGACAATGCACTGCACTCTGTTTTATGTTTATATGGCAATGCACTGCACTCTGTTTTATGTTTATATGACAATGCACTGCACTCTGTTTTACGTTTATATGGCAATGCACTGCACTCTGTTTTACGTTTATATGACAACGCATTGCACTCTGTTTTTATTTATATGGCAATGCACTGCACTCTGTTTTTATTTATATGGCAATGCACTGCACTCTGTTTTACATTTATATGGCAACGCACTGCACTCTGTTTTTATTTATATGGCAACGCATTGCACTCTGTTTTTATTTATAGACAGGTTAACTGTGCTTTTTGTGTTTGTTTTTATATGTTTGTTACTCTTTACCATTACTTTGGTTTGAGCCTCTGACCAAAACATACATTTTCTCTGAACCACAACACTAATTAAATACCAGGTCAACATGGGGTTAAGGTTCATGAGAACTGAACAGACCGGAGTGTCTGTTAGCTGGCATTGGCTCTCCTGTTTGAAAGATAGCGACATGCTTAATTACAGCTTTCAGCCATCAGTGGGGTGCTGCAGTGCAGTTTGTGCAGTTACTGTTCTCCTTGGGAAATGTAGACCCTTATCTGCAGCTCTGCAGGTCGCCAGAAGGATGAAGGTTTAAATCCCAGGTTGACTCTGCCATAAGAAATGTACTGCTATGAAATTAGCATTAAAATATGTTTCACTTTCCCTGTGAGTAAGATGTTAGCTGTCTTATGAAGGTACGCACCACCGTTCACAAGAGGTACTTATTATAGTCATACTGTATAAATCTGTGTGTAACTTGGGAGTTCTAGGACACCCTGTGGACACCAAACTCCACAGATGGTCTAGTCCCTTATATATAACACCATAGTATTTGCATATAACTGACACACATTCTCCTGTATACTTTAAATCATCTCTATATTACTCATAATGTCTAAGACAATGTGAATACTATGTAAAAACTATGCTCAATTTGATCTTACCGACCTTATTGCCCACTTCAGCAATCTTTTCAAATAATCAAAGGTTTTTATTTTCTCATAAAGAGAGAGCACTTTATAGTCCCTCTTAACCTTTGAGAAATTGCCTTGACCACGGAAACAAAGGGTACGCACAACACAAGTAGGGCGAACAATGCGAGGTGAACAAGGCTCAAACAACTGCACTAAGTGATGGAGAGAGACTGAGGATCTGTGACATGGTAGGAGGCTACGGCAGAGTATACCTACATACGACTTCTTTTCCATGGATTCACCATAGTGCTTGATGAGCAGCAAATTCGAGTTTTGCTTTTTGGAACTTTCCAGAATTTTTCTTTCAAATATTTTCAATCCATGATTGGTTGAATCCGTGGAAACAGAACCCACAGATGCAAAGAGCTGTACTGCACTGTACAGAAATGCGACAGGAACACTATTTGGCTTGTAGGTACAGCTTGAAAGGTACTTGAAATAGAGATCATAAATCGAAGAGTAAATTAAAAATATAATTAGCAACACCAACTATGAACGATCTATAAGGTTATTTCAATCTTAGCATTGTTTCTCAATGTCTTTGTTGTGGTTAGCTCATAGCAGCATGACTTTACAAGCCTCAGTTCCACTACCAACACCACCTTTCCTAAAACCAACTTGTGACTGTAAATCTTAAACTTTGTTTCAGATGATGTGACGTCTGCCAATGGCCTTTTGTTTTCTGTAGAAAAATAAAAGAATTTGTAGAGTGAATGTTTAATTCCACTTTCTATTCTATAAGCTGGTGCTTCAGGTTATAGTGTTCGGGTTCTTTATTCTTAATGTGAATGTAGTTAGCTCCCCACCTGTACGCATCATTGTGGAGTTTGCCACCATTTGTCTCCAAATTCCTGTGTGTTTACACACTGTGTCCAGCAGGTTTTGCAGCTTTCCCCTCTGACTAACTGTCAGTTTGCTATTTTTCTTTAAATACAGATCACTCCTTAGGGAAAGAGAGCACCAAATCTTTGTTCTTCCCTGTCAAGGCCAAATGCTGCAGACCCAATAAAACTAATAAAAATTCATGGCTTTCTGACAATTCAGGTTCAGATAAAAACAAACACTTGACGCAGAAATGCGGAATGTATGTATTTTTCAGGCAACCCTAAACTCAAGCAGCATTTCAGCATGTTCAATAAAACACTGCATTGTGTACATTACTGAGCTGACTGTGTTTGCAGATTGTGGGCAGATATAATAGGGATGCAAAAGTAAAATTATATAAACATACAGAAAAACATCAGGCAAAAAGATTAGGCATAAGCACAATCCCTAATATTGTAGATGTACATAAACATCATACACCTGTAATTTTGGGTCAAGGTGTTTAAAACTAGACAGAAATGAGTTAAAGAAATTAGTTAAAGCCAAAGATCTGTAGATATTTTCAATTTCAGTTTTCAAGGTGTTATGGACATCAGTGATTGACATTCAGCATGGTGTTATGGTATTAGGAGTCAGTGAGACTAATATTATTGTCATGTCAATAATTTTATGGATAAATATAATGCTTCCTTGTACACATATTTCAGAGAATCTGTTGGCGTTGGACAAAAAACAGAATTTTTTCAGTAAATAACTTAACGTGCCTCCAAGAGATCAAATGAAGCCCAAAGAAAATTTTATTAAAAAGTATTTAAAGTAATTTATATTTAATGCAGCAACTATAACGGTTATTGATTAATTGCTGTGAAGCTCATGGCTGTGAATGGCTATCCTTTTGCTTAATCAAAACAAACCTCTTCATTTCTGGCGATGTGCCACAGCTAAAGTGGAAACGAGGTTTGTATTAGGCTTGCCTCGTCTCCCTATGTCGCACTCTTCATCTGCATTAGCTGTAGCACGTCGATGCAGGGCGGTCCGGTGCCTTTGAATCAAGGCTGGTTTGTGTGAATTGCGCGCTGCCGTCAGTCTGATTAGGCTGCTAAATGAACCCTACGTGTCTCTAATCATAGCCATGGGCCAGCTTCATCGACTCGGTCATGGAGTCCTCCGTTGAAGACGGACCCCTCTTCGGATGCAAAGGCGGAAAAATCTCCACAAGAAAGGCACAGCAAGGAAGACGAGGGCCGTTGTCATCAGCACATTCAGAGAATATTTAACAACCAAGTAATCTGTACAGTCTGACATTCGCAGTTGAAGCCATTTATGTGATGCGTTGTTATGATGGGAAACGTGTTTCAGACTGACTCAGAGGAGATACAAAGAGCATTGTGGATGCATGCCACAGGATGCCTCAATGCACTGACGTCTTGTGGTATTTCTGTGCAAATGTCACAAGTTTCATCATGCTTCACCTGAGCTCTGCCCTTAATGTTCTCCCACCGATATGCTCACATGTGTCTTTGGACTGGAGTGACATATTTCACCCACATAATAACAAACAACAACAAATTGTTTGAAATGCAATGTGAAGCCAAAAAGAAGGATGGAAACACAAAGTTAGACATTCTGGAAAGGGTACAGAATGTGTCAGCTAAGCTTTTCTTAAAAAGTCTGATGAATAGATGCAAAGGCGTATGAAATAAATATTTACTTCTGGAGGCAAACTATGAATCCTCAGCTCTGATACCAGTGGTATCGAGACTGCACAAAAACAGTGACACATTTCTGAAAAGGGTCTTATTTAAATGATAAAACATGTGATTAACTCACAAGCAATAAGTACAGTCTTCAGCTGCTGCTGCTGCAAGTATTCTGTAATGTTGGCCATTTCAAAGCAGCACCAATTCATCAATGCATTATATCAACTGTGCAATCTGGATAAATGGATGAATTCACCCACTGAAAGGGGGGGTGGGGGAGAGCGGGAGAGGCGAGGACACCTGTTCCTCATCATTACTTTGATTTTCCAACAACATAGATCAGACCCAATTTACCACTTTCACATCTGAGTAGGAACTTGGCCTTTTTGGTGACAGGGGAAAGGGGGGCTGTTAAACTATGACCCTGCAGCACTGTTACCCTGTACACAGTAACAAACTGCCAGGCCTATGCTCATTTCACACTTAATAGCAAGATGCTATTTGCTGTTGCAGACGAGATCCCACAACCCAAATCTGTGTGGTACATGCATCACCAAAGCTCGCATGCATGCGGCTGTATGGTGGGAGCTCCAGGAACCAAAAGTGGCACGGCCCCAGCCGGCTGCGTATCTCTCCTATTGACATGCAGCGAGCGCTGATGGATGGCTGAGAACAGGGTTACAAGCTGACAAAGTCTGCGCGAACTCGTCAGTGCGAGTGGAACCTTTGCCTAGCCTGATGTAGCCTGACAGCATGAACCTCTTGGCGTCCACAGGCTCAGCTGATCCCAGGCTATCTTTTCCCACTCCTTTTTCAGATCTCTGTGCTCTCCCTTGTGTGACATTACCCAGGTGCCTATGCATGCCATTTTTGACGTCCACAACTAATTTGTCCAGTGGCACGGTCTTATTGGATTATGAGGCGATCCTGGCATTTGTTTGGCAATAATTCATTATACAGCTCGTAAGCCAAGCATCCATTGGGGATTGATTGCTTGCTGAAAAAGCCAGTTCTCTCAGCTCCGGGCATAACCATCCTGTGTTTTCTTTTAATGCATCCAGACATCTTCAAATTGATCCTCTCAAAAAAACAGTTCAGACATCAGCTCCACACACTCTCTTGCTAACGTGCTGCCAGTGCGAGAGCTTCAGGTGGATACCTTTTTGGTATTCCGAGGACTGAACCAGAAATTAATGGCAGCACAGATATGATCAGTTTGCAGAGGACAGAATGGTCTACTGCCGTGACCTATGTGTAAAAAAAAGGAGGGGGGGGTATGCAGAAATGACTTCAGTGAAGCCTGCTGAGCTGACAGTAAGATAACAATGTGGGGGTCCAAGAGGAAAACCACACTTCGAGAGCCCTGGAGATCTCCCAATACGCATCACTCCTCTGCTTCAAGCACAGATAAATAATTCAGTTGGTGAAAAAAAAGAAGGAAACATCAATGCAAATTACTGTAAAACAAAGTTTCCCAAGTAACACTAGTATATGATTCATTCAGTACAATATATTTAGAAAATTATTGCGCAGTCAAAGTCAAAATGAGCAATAGATGTTGTTAGTTCTTTGCTTTTATTGGGTGTGCTGTTTATTACATGATACACTGTACAGTATAATGACAATGTTGTGACAGTTGCATGCTTTGCCTTAAATGTGGTATGTGTGAAACCACAAAATATACACAATATTATGCACACTAAAGAAACAAATGCTTAGCTGATAATACTCTCACAATGCTCAGCTGTGTATGAACTACTAATAAGTAGTGGAATTTGCCAAAGAGACATTTAAATGGTTGTAAGTCATATCCATCGGCGTGTAAAAGATAACGCAGAGTTAACCAACGAACGCTTCTTGACAGTGAGATTTTTTTCCCCAGTGTGGGCAGCACACACAATTTATTAAAATCCTCTCCTACTTCTAGGTCATATAAGTGAGTTTCTCTCTCATGCTGGAAATAATCAACTTGGGCTCACAGTGTGAAGCACAGAGCAACCTCACAGTGCTGCAGATGGAATCGCGGGGCTCTCTTAATTAAAGTGACACACCGAAGATGGGCCTAGGCACCTCGTTTTTGACATTTGAGAAAGGAGTGTGGAGTCTCCTCTGTCATGGTACAGCTCTCCTGACTTATTAGACTTAGGGCAAAGGGGGAGGGGAGACTAAAAACATGTCCCTAATTGTGGCAATATCAGATGTCTTGCTGCTCAGCCTTCGGAAAGACCCAGGTACACCATCAGGTACACCATTGTCAGTGTTACCACATATCCCTAATATCACGCACGCGCACACACACACACACACACACACACACACACACACACACACACACACACACACAATCCCTATGCATCATGCCCCATCAACAAAGCCCTTGGACTACTCCTACATGGAGATAACAGCCTGGTAATATTTTCAACTTCCTCTACAATAAGACACGACCCATTGCCTGCCCACTTAGCGATGTATTAAGTGCATTTTGTTCTCAGCACAACAATTAGTCTTGAGTTGCAGTGTGTGCCTCTGATGGTATCTGCTGCAGTCCTGAGGGATTGACATGTAATAAGGTCAATTGATTCCTTGCCCTCTGGGTGTATGGTGCTGTCAAAACCAATACAGACTTTTCCTTTCGCTAACGGCGCACGGTGCTAAGGGGACGGCAACTTAAAGGACTACTTCATACATGCTTGGCAGCAGACAAATTGCACAGATGCACAAACCCCAGCGTGTCTAGCCTCATGGTATTATTCCTTATCCACTTTAACTGAGGCCTACAGGCAACCAAGGCAGCAATGTCTGGTTAAGTCCTGAATGACAGTTTATTCTACTCTCCTTGAAGGCACCTCCTTTTCCACCTCCTTGAGATTATTAAAACCGAGTTGGCCTTGGTTCTGTTCCTTGCAAAATGTGTTTATAGAGTTCTGGTATTTCACATAGGGATGCTGGCCCTCCAAGATGTTTGGGCACGATTACACTGATATTGGACTAACCAGTAGGATCACCCTGTCACATATTGTAGGGCGAGAACTAAATCAGATGTGGACTGACATGCCTAGAACTAACAATCCAGGCCTTTCGCTTCAGATGTTGCAGTGTCAAACCAAGGCAGACAAACAAAGATGCCACACTGACCTGTGAAATGGGCACGAGTCTATAGCCCAGCTTTTGAGTCTAATCACAATGACGCATTGGCTAAGGTGGAACTGCTCAGCATACAACTGAAATGCCTCAGGATATGACGGGCCCTGAATTGTTTGAATTGGGGCCAAAGGAATGGGTTAAAAACTATGGGCAGGGATTTGTTGTCATTTAAATTATTTTCTAACTCAGTACCACTGCTGCATTAATGTGCCACACAAGGGAACAGACATGCAAAATTGAAGCCTTTTTAAGTTACTTTTAATAAGGCCTTCAACTTATATGTCACAGTTCGAGCAAAACTGGAACATATTATATTAAACCCTAATATAAAAACACACAAAACATTACAAAGAAAACCAAAATGCAGCAGCTGCAAATCAAATAACTGAATAATATCATTTTTCAAAATTACATCACATCCAAAAAAAAGGAAGCCCAATACTGAGACATGTCAACAGAATCTTATGAAGCCAGTTGAAGCTGGTTATCAGCTGTCCTTATACTTGACAAAATGAATTTCAGCCAGGATGAATGATGAGCAGGATTTTCAGAGCATACAGGCCATTGCTTTAATCTTACAGCTAATGACCCAGTACTAAGCTCTTCTCAAAACAATTACAGACACACATTCAGGAACGCTGCTAAATACATAACAAAAAAATGCATTACCAAACAGACACCCATGTGTAATTAAACAAGGTCTGATGGATTACAAGTGCTGTGCAAAGCATTGCAGTTAGCATATCAGAATGGCTACGCCCTCAGCCTCATTTATTAAAGCTTCTCCAAAAGCCTGTCTGCGTGTAGAGACCTGTGGTTAGTTGGATGATCTGACTGAAGAGGTGAGGAGCTGTGGACCATACCAGCTACTCCATCCTCTGCAAACAGCAAGTAAGTAACCACAATTTTCAAAAAAAAAATTAAAAATTAAAAAACCTGAGCTGCGCAGCCCCAATGCTGCGGGTTGAATCACAAAAAGGCCTGGATTGTAGTGAATCCTCAACCTTACCCAAGGCTAGGAGAACAAGGGAGTGACTTTCAAAGGTTTCAAATGCGAGAAAAAGCATGCCAAGGCCGCACTGAAAGGCCGCACTGGAGCAGCGCCAATTGGTAATGAACACTTGTAATCAGCTATCCCAAAGGCCCTTGCACGTACTGCCTGTTGCACCTGAAGCACCACTGGAGGACACACAGAGACTTCAGTTTGCTGTGCTGGAACAAACACGAGGCACAACCAGCATTCCTTCTTTGCAATCCCAGAATCCTTTGCATGAAAATCTTGGATGACACAGAGACACTACAGTATACTGATAAGGACTCTGTTTATGAAATTCAACAACTTTATCATCTGACAGAGCAGCATATAATCAAAAGTCTGACAGAATTGTTGATTAAACTTTTGTGAGAACTCATCATGAGAACTGAAGAAGTAGGTACCGTCCGAGACAGATTGGAGGGGTGGACACTCTGGAAAACAGTGGGCGTACTATAACTAAAAGACTGTATAAACCAGCACAGTCATATTGAAATGCTGATTTTGATGGACATTTGTGGAAAACAATTGGACTTCCCTTGCTGGTGAGTTATTGCACTTGCTTTTCACCTGTTTTTATAGATTCACTTTGTATGCTATGAGCTAATCCTAACATTCTAACCCTTCATATATCATTGTATACGTAAACCCGTTTATTACCCTTCAATTGGGTCTTTGATATTTTTCACCCAAGATGGGTGGAATTGGGAACCTGGGAGAGGCAAGTCTCTTTTAGTAGCTTTGTGGGGTCAACCTGTCTCCTTCCACTGGTCAGCAATAACAGTACCTCTAATGCCAAAAGGCATGCTCAGTCATTACCTCCCTTAGGAAAGTAGGATAAGTAACAGAGTGGCAACTGCCTTAGAAAAGGGTAGGGGGTAGTGACTACCCTAAGGTGTAAGCCATAATTATTATTGGGATATAATTATTACTGGTATAGCCTTGAAGGTCCCAGTGTGAAAAAGTCCCTTCATAAGTGGCAACTAGGTATCTTCTTTGGAGGCTTGTACATGCCTTCCTTGGCCAGGTTCTTGTTTCTTAGTAACAAGGTACATTCAATGTTCAATATCTATGCAGCTGGAGTAAATGCAAGGGCTACATTTTCCTGATGTGGCCTTTTTGAACAATAGACACACATACACACAGTTTGGAGTTCCTATTTAGTTGAGAGACGTGCTTAGATTTTATAAAGAAACAAGAGCATCCACAGGAAGACCAAGCTCAGCAGCTGGGGCTGGATTTGACAGCATAACCCCCTGAGCTAAAAGGAAAGAAGGCCAAAGTGCCTGAGCTACATTACTGCCACTCCCTGACTCATATTGTCATGTTATTATTATGTATATTGTAATAAGTACCATTATTCAGACATACTGCTGGATAAATTAACACTATGAATTTCATTAAAGCCATGCATCTGTTAAAAGGCAATCATTCATATTATTTACATGTTTGAATTTCAGTTTTTCACTAAAATGTTAAATCATAAAACAGGAGACACTGACTGAGCCCTAATCCCAGCAATGGAGTTTGATTGGAGGAGAACCACTTTCTCTGTGTTCCTTAAGATTACCCAAG
Organism: Chitala chitala; assembly: GCA_025773905.1. Lineage (NCBI taxonomy): Eukaryota > Metazoa > Chordata > Actinopteri > Osteoglossiformes > Notopteridae > Chitala > Chitala chitala. The sequence goes on along the minus strand of JABJVR010049299.1, from coordinate 703 downwards.
GTCACGCCTTCAGCAATTCACTGCCACAACACTAAAGCAATAACTACCCTGTGACGCATCCAAACAAGGATTACACATGGATAACAAATGACCAAGGCAAGGCACGCTGCAGCAAGGCACATTGTGATAACATTGACCAAACATGATCGCAGACACTGGCGACCACGAGCAGAACCCTGGGCAACTAGCTTGGCAGAGGAGTAACCCACTACAGTGCCAAATGCAGTGTCCATTAGAGGCGTGTGTGCGCTTCCACTTTCTTGGTGCCAAACATCGTTAGCTCTACCTCCTTCCATCACGGCACTTGAAATGTATCAAGTGTGACCAGCTCCTGCGATTACTTTCTGGGGGGGTGTGGGTGTTTACTCAAAGGGCACATGCTGGGCTCACAAGCAGCAGTCATGTTGATGCTGCCTGTAAATTTGGCCTGTAGTGCAGCGACATCACTGTGCCCGATGCAGGTCGTTTGCTGGTTCAGCCAGCTGTACAACAGCTGTGCCGAGTGCTGCTCCAGCTGGATGGGCAGTGCACAGCGGGCAATGCCCACTGTGGTGCCTACGTCTGGATCCTTTGGCCCCAGTCTGCCAGGACAGCATCCCCATGTGACAGATGTGGCCAGGTGAGGGCGGGGGGGGGGGGGGGGGAACACCGGACGCCCCAGCCCAATAACCCCCACAAAAGTTATAAAGGGGTGAAAAAAAAT
>JABJVR010049298.1:0-16579 GCA_025773905.1 Chitala chitala | reverse complement strand
CAGCAGATGGGTACCTTTAGTCCTGCCGCTCTCCTGGCTCCGGTCTCCACTCAGCAGATGGGTACCTTTAGTCCTGCCGCTCTCCTGGCTCCGGTCTCCACTCAGCAGATGGGTACCTTTAGTCCTGCTGCTCTCCTGGCTCCGGTCTCCACTCAGCAGATGGGTAGCGTTCGCACGGAGCCAACACACATTTTTTGGATGGAATGTTAACGCTTGCTTGTGATGCGTGTTGAGAGCTTGTTGAGTCTGGCTTTAACGGGGCATTGATGCATGTCGTGTAAAACTTTCATGGGATTACGATCCGTGTTGGCCTGCAAGCCTTTGTTGCATGTGGAGCTGAACTCTGTAATGGGATGAGCTCCCTGGCTGGCTCTTGGCCACGGAGCCCTTGGTGAAGACCCTGAAGGATGGACATTGCTCGCTCTCTTCTTGCCGGCTGCATGGGAGCACATGTCTGACCTTCGGCATGTGACCCTGGCTGTGTGAGTCAGACTCCTGGATACACTTCTAACAAGCTCCATGCCGCTGTTCCCTTAAGGTACAAGTGCACACCTGTGAGGCTCCCTTTTCCAGGGCCTCTATCCCACTCCCTCTAACTTTACTGTGAGTCGCAACGTTCGTGGAGCCAATAGAAAGATTAAGTAACACAAGCAAGCGTAACGCCGACTGTACCGTTTCAGTGTGTATGTGTGTGTGTGCGTGTGTGTGAGTGTACACATGCAAATGTGTGAGTGTGTGTGCATGTGTGTGTGCAAGTGTGTGTCTTTGTGTGGGGGGGTTTGGGTCTGTTCGTGTGAGTGAACATGTCTGTACATGTGTGTGAATTTTCATGCTTGTGTGTGTGTGCATGTGGGTGTTTGTGTGCATGTGGGTTTATGCGTGTGTGTGTGTTTGTGTCTGTGTGTGTGTTTGTGTCTGTGTGTGTGTGTGTCTGCATGCGTATGGGTTTGTGCGTGCGTGTGTGTGCGCGCATGTGGGTTTGTGCATGCGTGTGTGTGTGTGTCTCCTACTTCACACATTCCCTTTTCTTCAGTCTGATGAATGTTCCAGGTGTTCAGCCCTTGTGGACCCCTGGGGTTTGTCCATGTGTGAAACACCATTTGCCGGCTCCTTCTCCAACACGCACTGAACTCATACTTCCTCTGCCCATTACAGATGGTCTGTCTTTTGAATGAAGTACAAGCTGGGAGAGGCAGAAAAATTCAACTGGTCAGACATAAAAACACCCTCAAACAAGTGCCTGTCCCAAATCCACAAAGAACCACAATTTATTAACTGTTCTCCAGTTGGAAAATGTATGTAATTTATTTTATGTGGTGAGATAGACAGTAAATATCAACAAAGCATAAATTACTGTAAATAAATAAATTAATGTAATGAACTAACAACCAAGATGATTACAGTATTACGATAATAAATACAGATGATGAACTGAGTAAATTAATTTTTTAACGAAATGATTTATGATGCTAAAACTGAAGTTATAGAAGGTAATAAATGCATAAAATAAATTTATTTAATGGTGCAATAAACACTACACATTAACACTATACATTATAAATGCAGTTGAACCTCATGAAATACACAAATTCACAGATTCCAGGTTGTGTTACAGGCTCCTTTGTAGGCTCTGTTGGGAAGTGGTTTGGTTGTTGCCTGGTGAACGTGCCTCTTACCTTCTTAAACCCGGAGGCGTTAGATTTCTGCCATTCCACATGTGTCAGCCATCGTTCTGACATTGTCCCTTCCTTCAGTTCCAGAGTAATGGCTGCGTGTCTTTGAAGGGTTTCATTTTAGTAGGATTTTTTTTTCCCCTTGGTTAAACTCCAGCGTTCTGCTCTGACAGAGGTGTCTTAACCCAGTCCTGGAGGAGTTTTCACTTTCTCAGTTCAGCAGAGCAGATAAGCTCTGGATCGGAAACATTATTTCCTTAATTGACTCTGTTTCATTTCGCCTTATCGCTGTATACTATACGGTTGTCTGTCTAACCTGAGAAACTTGCGCCTACCACCAGTCTTCAGGACAGCTGCTGCGTCTGCTGAGTTCTGCCCTAATCAGACACGAACAGCAAGAAGATGCTAACAGCCCAAGGGGGTCATTGTCCATAGATAGTTTTTCGTTCCCTTTATGAAACCCAAGTTTGTAGTACCTGAGGCTAACATTCAACAGTCTGTCAGATCAGTAGTGGATCATGTGACACGGGTCGCCTGAGGAGTTCGCTCCGATTGGCTCCTGGTTTCCTCTTCCACCACCACATTCGAAGATATCTACTGGAATTTTAAAATGCAGTGTTTAATTGATTCATGCAAACATTTTCTATGCTGCCCCTCACACAGTTAATCAGAATTCCAGAGCTTTCCGGCATTTTAAAGTGCGTATTCAGAGGCTCAAATGTACGAGGAGAAATCACAAGGCCTGAAGCGTGTCCACGCTTTTATAAAGCTTAATTTCACACAATCAAACGTTAACAAAACATTTGTTGAATAAAGACCGCGGACCATAACTCAAAGCCTTAGTGCTCGTGTGCTGTAACTTGACACAAATAAAGTGGAATGGGGGTAGATTACTGTGGGCAAACACAGGCCCTTCAGTAATTCTGTCACATATCATATTAAAATGAGGCTTTATGGTGTGAATAATGTAAACTCTGATTCATTACCGTTCTCCGAGCGAACTGGGGTAGCGCAGCAGAGGAGTGAAAAGAATTTAGAATGGAATTGAATCTGTACCATCAAATGAAAGCTAGTCTCTGCAGAAGGTCTGAAAGCCGCGGGGTCTGCGGCAGCGCGGGGCTGCAAATGGAATGCTAATCACGGTGATTCAATCTGGTCAGTTTGTTTAAGGGCCCGAGCCTGGACATCATGAATAAAGCAGCGGTCGTCCACTCTGTAACAGCGCCTGCGATGGAGTTGACGTCTCCAGAGCACGGAAGGCTTTGTCGCTTGTCAGGGAGATGAAGTGACAGGCTCCATGCCTCCGGGGGGTCCGACGGGGGACCGAGCCGAGCTGCCTGTTGGGGCCCATCGGTGCCAGTGCTCCGAGTTCACATCATTACGTGTGATGTTTTCACAGTACTGTGAAAAAACTAGAGAGAGAGAGAGAGAGAGAAAGAGAGAGAGAGAGAGAGAGAGAGAGAGCGAGAGAGAGAAAGACAAAAAAGCAACAATCCCATCCCTAGACATTCTTACTTAATGACAAATGAAAAATGTACGTATATCAGTAGCTCTGGGTGTCCTTGAGGAGAGACTCTCCTAAGCCCATACGCCTTGGATAGCTGTGTGTTTTTGGCTGAGCCTGGAAGATCTCCGTGTTCTGCAGCTTAGGGATTTGTATGTGCTGTGAAGAGGAAATATTATAGGCAGCTACCTGTGTGCGTTTGGGTCAAATTAAATGAGAGTCGCTCGAAGGCCCCATAGGGGCAGGAGAAGGATCTGCCTGTGTGTTTTTGTGGGCGGGGCCCAGGTGCGCCTGACTGGTGTGAAACATAACTCCGCCCCCTTTCTGTGGGAGCATTCTACATTCCAGGGGCTCGCCTGCACTGGTACCACTCACAGCCCTGAATACTCTTCATGGACCAGCTGTAAAGAGGGGTGTTGGGGGGGTTGAGTGGCAACCCGCAAGGAGTCCAGACAGCAAGAGTGACAAAGATTCAACTGCCCCACAACACCTAGCCTAACAGTGACCCCTCCAATAGCTCTGAGTATCACCCCAGGTAAACCAACACAGGCCATAAACTCCAGCCTGACTGATCAACCACAATCAGGCTCTTTCCTACACCATTTAACCCAGGGTGCGAAGTGTCCAGTCCACCCTGCAGGGCTGTTTGACTGGGAGTTGACCTCAGCTGCAAAATGCTTTCTAGAAATATCACCATAAAATATACGATGCTCAACCCCATGACCTCACAAGATGGGTTTCATGGTTTCTGAGTTTATCTGTGATCGATAAGGGGCACGATTCTCTGCACGGTCAGCAGGTGCCTTTTTAGCTTTTTAAGATTAACGCTGAGAAGAAAGGCGCATTTTAATACAACCAAAATTCCTTTCTGCAATGTAGTCAGAGCCGACTTGTGTCCCTGATTGTACGTAATTACCTGAGTCGACGCTAATTGTGGATACACACTGTTTCCCCTCTTGATTAGACTCATTCACCTATCTTCTTTTGTGATTAACTCGAACCCGTGCACAGGAAAAGCTTTAACTTCTTCTAACACTGTACAGCTTTACGTTCTTTATTTTAGTATCAGTTTACGGATTTGCATTCCCACATTCTCCCAGTAAAGACCAGTGTTCCCAGTCCCCCAAGAGGTCAGAGAAGGATATATAACTTTGGAAGAGCCGCTTTTTTGTGAATTCAGCTGCGTTTTTTTTTTTTTTTTTTTTTACACCTGCCCCTTGGGGCAAATTCACATTCCTGCCCTTACAGCACTGGTGCAGGAAGAGGAAAAGGTTGTGAGTGAAAGGAGTTCAGAAAAAGGCAAGGGATGATAACCCCCCCTCCCCCCCAATCAAACTCTTAAGGAGGGTTATTGCGGGTTGAGGCAGCTCCACCTTTCCAACTTTATAGCTGTTGCTAGAGTTCAGCCCTCTCTCTTTTCCTTCTGCAGTTGTTTAATGCTGCCCTCCTCTCTTGCGCTCACACCCCTGGACTCCTGGTCGGCTTTTCCCACACTTCTTTGCCCAGGTTCCAGGCCGTCCTGAAGGGGGGCCTGCACTCGCCCGCTCCTCACCGGATCCGTACCTTCACCCTTCCCTCCCTGGCACACCCTGAGCAGGGTCTCCAAGAAACCTCTGACAAGGAGCCTGCCTTCTGACAAGGTGAGTCCACGATATGTCCCGTAGCGTGTGTGTGAGTGTGTGTGTGTGTGTGTTTGTGTGAGTGTGTGTGTGTGTGTGTGTGTGTGTGTGTGTGCGTGCCACACGTGGTAGCTGCTCTGGGTTTGCTTGCAGCAGTCCCTGGCAGCACACGCACCACTGCTGAGCCAAGCTTCGCCTGGGACGGGGCCAGCAGCAGTCAGAGGCTCAGCATCCTAATTATTCCCTGTAAATCTGAGCCGTGGAGACTCCAGCCCGATCAGTGAGATGAGCCCTCACTTGTTTTGTCTTGTGATAAGGTGATCGTGGAACCGGTGGAGAAAGCAAATCTGAAACTTGGTTTCCAAGAGCGTTGTTCCACTCAATTTAGTTTTCAAAGCGGCTGGAATGTGCAGCAGATAGCAGAACTAATGCGTGGGGGGGCTGTCTTGAAAACGACAGTGTTTCCTCCAGTTATATCTTTACAAGCCTTTCCTCCTGATCCTCTTGAGTGTTTAAAATGTGGGGCAGGGAGAGTTCTGGGAGATTTAAGTGCCGGACAAAGGAAAATTAATTACGACTCTCCGATTATAAAGCAACATCTCACTGGCATAATAGCGTATTTCCAGTTGGCAGCCAAGTGGCTTGTTTTGAATGCAATACATGTGAGCAATACAGTAGTTTGACAGTGTTTTGTAGATCTGCTATTAATATAGCCCATTGCTCAGGGATATGTAAGATACGTTTAAAAAGTTATGAACAGGAGGTGTCAATGACGGCTTTCTTGGCTCATGTAAAGACATGTTCATGTTGTAAGGAGAGCGGTTGATGCTTGCGTGGTGATTGGCTGACCTCTGATCCCTGAACTCTTACAAGGGTTCCACCATCTGGACTGTGCTTATGTGTGTGTGTGTGTATGGTGGTGGCCCATTAGGGAAGGGGGTGTTGAAGTTCAGCAGACCACTCATGTTTTTTGCCATGTTTAATCGGTGTTGTTTTGACGTCAGGTAAACGGAGCCCACGGTATCTAACCAGCAGGCCACAACTTCTGCTGTCTGTTAATTCACCTCTGGTCTGTGGTGGGTTTAAAATCTCTGCAACTGATGAAAAACACAGGGAGGGTGAGACATTTCGAAGGCTCATTGTGGTGGCCCAGAGCACATGTGTCAGTGCTGCACCTGGTCCATTTCCAGTAGAAACCCCTGAACTTCACTGGTAATGGAGAAAAGACTGCTTAAGCAACACGCTTCGGGGAGCGAAGATGGTCTCCTTCTGGTCCCAGAAGGGCTCCTGCTACACTGCTTATGATCCAGACGTTCAGAAGAGGATGATGTCTATCATGATGAATATGATGAAGCCTTTCTCGAAGCTGAATCATATCAACTGGGCATCTTTCTTCCAGATAGGAACGTTTCTTCCAGCCTAATGAAGCTACTTAGATGAGTAGTGAAACTTACCCATCAAGAAGAAAGAAGTTGAGTTGACATGATTCAATTTCCAGGCAGGTCCACTTGGATGACTGAGAATCTTCATCGAGATGATGAAGCCTTGTTTCTAGTGAGCACTTTCAACAACCACACCTTTCCTCATTTCACTGCCTGATCTGACTCAATGAGAATGAGAGTGAGAGTGAGAGACAGAGAGAGACAGAGAGAGGCCGAGAGAGACAGAGAGAGACCGAGAGAGACAGAGAGAGGCCGAGAGAGGCCGAGAGAGACAGAGAGAGATCACTTAGAACATAACCTTTCCACAGTGGGACATAGAGAGGAAAGTGGAATTTTTGGTTCCTCTCCATCTGCTATTGTCTGGCTTCATCCTTATCTTTAACTTCAGTCATTCACTAGCTGTTATTTCTGTAATATTTGCAAATTCTTTAAAGTGCTTTGAGGCGAGGCACCTTGTTATGAAAGACGCTATATAAAGATAAATTGAATTGAATTGAGCGTGGCTGAAGTTCACCCAGCAGGAGAGAAGCCATCTTTTTTTTGTCAAGCTGTAACACCACTGACAGGGAGACAACCCACTAGTTCATCTCGAACCCAATGATGGGTAAACAAAGCCCTACGACTGTGTTGCCCTGGATACCTGAACCGCAGAGAGACACACGAGTGAGGAGGCGGTGAAGGAGGTGACGTTTTCCTCTTTTGTCCTCATATAACTTATTGGTTTGAGGTCATTGTTGGCTGAAATGTTCCACACTGTTTCCCTGTCTCTGTTCTGCCAGCACAGAACATGGAAGCTGAGAGAGAGAGGGGGGGAAGTGGGGGGGGGAATGGGCAGTAAGAAAAATCTGGGAATCTATCATTGCATGGCTGCAGGGCGCTGTCTCAGGTCTTTCTGGAACATTCTTAATTATCCCAGATTTTAAGTGATTTTTTCCAAGACAAGGAAACCTTTGGGAGATGGTCTTCACCCATGAAACACAGCTCCCTGATTCTCACAGACAGCTCGAGCCTATCCCCACACACACACACACACACACACACACACACACACACACACACACACACACATACACACACACACACAAACCCCACAGAAGGTTTAACTGTATGGAATGCTCAGATCCCACCATGCCCCTTGTCATTTGACAGCAGGATTATACATTTGCCAAATGCTTCCTGCACCAGTATGTACACAAAGCTTCAGGCTACATGTAACACGAATGCTTTGCAGATGCCAATGAAGGTATGGCGATGACACTGCAATAGAGACCAAATGAAGGGGGTGGAGAGATCTTTCCACCTGAAGCATATCATTGCAAGTATGGCCCCTTACGCTGAAAAGAATTTTAAGTGTCTGCAGAGCTCTGTGGCTTTTGAAAGTATGTGGATGTAAAATTCTCAAGCTCTGCAGAAACAGAGAACTTGAATGTCATCACTCAGCCAGGTCTGTAGAAACAGGACAAGGGCAGGTATCACATTGTCATGCATAGAAATGTGCCTGGGGTGTAGCGCCCATAAAAGAAAGACCTACTTCTACATTAGGAGGTCAGCAGGGATGAACGACTGCAAAAACAATCAGTCGTCCTGTTACACAAAGGAACGACGTGAAAATATCTGACTTAAACAGCAAAACGTGAAACTGTTGCTATGAGAGCAGAGGTCGACTGACCAGATCAGAAAGCTAAAACATCTTGTAGAGAAGTGATTATTTTATCAGAGACTGAAGCCATGATACTACAGAGTAGCTCGATTTTCGTTAGTCAGGCTTAAGCTCCGCCCTGAGAAGCCAAAGGAAATAGCAGGTATTACGTCAGACAGAATTCGGTTAATGAATTTGCGAATCTGTTTGTTTTGCAGTCGAAATGATGCGGCCTGTGATTAGTACCAATCAAGGTTTCGGAGAATCAGATTGGGTCCATAGAGAGCCCCGTGCAGAGGGGGGCTGTAATCAGAGGTAAAGTAATAAAACCAGCCCTTGGCTGAAGGCTGTCCTCTGTGGTTAGTGCATACACAGCCTCTCCTGCCCCTCATTTCAGTTATGGTGGTCGTCAATTGATTGGTAATATCCTCCTCTGGGTTTTCTCGACTGGCAGAATCAGCCTCCCTCCCTCCCTCCCTCACACACACACTTACACACACACACACACACACAGTCTCTAACTAGATCAGGCCTCGCTCCTGTTTTCTCGGGTTCTTTACTTCATTGTGTGCCTTGCTCTTTTCTGACTTCCACTCCGTGCTGCTGAGTCTGATGCAGGCCCTCAATTTTTACTTTGTCCCCAGAGACAGAAGCTGGCTTTTGGAAATAAAAAAAGGTGAACCGAATGCAGTAATTGTGGCTGTTGCACTGAAGCGGCCATATTTGTGTATGTAAATGGCCTTGTCCTGGATTTTAGTCTAGTGTTAAAGGTCAGTGAAATCAGCTGAGAAAATTCCTCTCTTTTGCATAATACTTACAGCAGCTTTGGGAACAATTTAAATGATGTTTTCATAGCTGTTTGTTTTGAGTTGTGTTATTTATTTTTATTAACCACTTACCTGTGTTAATATCACACTGAGTCATAACCTGTCGCTAAAACGCATAAAGCTTAAAGGGGAGCATTGGTTGGACTGTACACGAATTTACAGCGAGGCCCTTGTATCTTCCCACACATGACCTCAGCATAAATCACCAGTTCATGGGAGCCCTACATTACTGAGGGGCTAGATGAAACTGATATGCACGCACAGAGAGAAAATGCAATCTCTATACACTCATGTATGAACACACACACACACACACACACACACACACACACACACACTTCTTTCTGGATTAATCGTACACTCCTGATCACTACTGAAGTATAAAGGGACCACTGCCACCTCGTGTGATGAGCTGTGCTAGTGGACATGCATGGTGTTGTGACATGTGGTCTTGTAGGAAAGTCTTGCACTGTTCAAATTCTGCAGATATTTTCAACTGTTTTCAACGATTCACTTGTTTTTCCACTCTAAAGTCTCTCTCTCTTCCTCTCATGTCCTTCTTCTTCTTGTCTTCCACGCACACAGCCCATTCAGACCCACAGCTTTTCTGTATGAGTCTGCACAGTGTCAAGTGCCTGTTGAGCAGGTAGATGTTCACAACACGGAGCAACACGCCACTGAACGTGCGGCTAATGGCCGCGATGGCTCACACGTATGAGGCCGGATACACGTTTCTCTGTTTGAATTTGTTTGGCTAATGTATGCACCTGTAAATGAGGTCATCAGTGTCCAGTGTTAACTAAGGCAGGGGGGCTGCATATTGAGGGTGGCTTTTATTCATGTATGCATTGACCGGCAGCCGAAGCCAATGCATGTCCGAATACATTTGCTTAGTGCTGCAGAAAGTTATCAGACGCAAAGTTCAAGCGTCGCGGCCGTTAAATCAATTTAACTGTCACGGTATTATGGTATGGCGGTGATTAAGCAAGGTTTCCTCAAGAGCAAAGAGGCGAGAGACTGGAATGGAAGACGTGTTATCTGAAACCCATCGCACTGAGAGAGGCTGCACTGAAGGGTCCCTATTCAAATGTAAGAGACGCGGGCAGAATGCTTATCTCACTGTGATTTTTCACGGCAAATCTGACGCTGATTTTTATCTCCTGGTTTTCGCAGCCTCAGATAGCGGGAATAGTCGGAATTGGTTCGCAGCAGACGGAAGCGGAGCTGTTGGAGGTGAAGGCCGCAACAGTGAAAAGGAGAGGAAGACGAAGGGTCAAACAGAGCAGCGGGGTGTGACAGAGCATGATGAGACCCTCCCGGGCATGGCTCTTGACCCTGTCTCTGAGCCTGTCCATCGGGGCGGTCATGGCTCAAGCGGAAGGTTCGGACACATTCCCATTCTGCCAGTCATAACATCACAACACCCAGCTGCTCACATGTACAGCACATACATGTCAAACCAGGCATGTAGGGATCCTGAACATGTTAAAGAACCAGCTGATCACCTGCTTCTAACATCCCCAGGCTGTTTGGGGTACTCAGTGAAACTTAAGACATGGCAACATGTAACCTGCAAAACATGCCAGTATTTGTGAAGGCTGTTTCAGAAGGTGCTTTTAAAATTTAGTTCAAGGAAATTACTTCTCAGTGGCTGTCCCTGGCCAAGGTTCTGACCAGGTGTCCTATCTCAGAACTCCCTATACCTGTTCAAGTCAGTTCTGCTGGAGGAGAGAATCATTATAATTATGTTTCTTTCCCTTCCCCTCTAATGCTCCCAGGATAAACTGCTGCTCTCACAGTTTCTACATGTTCAAAGGTGCAGGGGACGATAGAAAACAGTCCCACTGCAAGACCTGCTTGGAAGAGATCAACTGTGGCCTATATTCAGTGTGAGGGGAAACATGGCTTCATTACAGGAGCTGTTCATGGCTATAACAACTGTCTGTTTCCACAGAAACAATAACTCGGTGGTTTAAATTGATTGACAGCAGTCGGGGAATGGAACATTCACTTTAAGGTCTTGTTCACTCTTGTTCATTGTCATTTATTTCTTCCTCATTCTATTCACTGCTCATTCAAACTAAGTGAAATGGGAGAATCCAGGTTGCAGCCCAGCGACAGTAACCATGCCAACGGAAGTGAACCTAATGTTGTCTTTGGAGGCGTTCTTTGCTCACCATAAGATATTGCTCTTTGTCAAATTAATTCAGGTCCTTTAACACACAGGAGAGATGTCGTGGCACGTATTACCTGCGTAGGTTTGGGGTCTTTCATTCGTACACCTAAGCATTCCAGAGTGAGGCTGCAAGGAAACCGGTGACTACATCATTACTGTTGTTCGAAAGCTTCACTCTAGAAGGAGGCTTCCTGACCACTTGGACAGGCCTGGACAGCCAGCTGCTGTGTCCAAAGCTGGTTTTACCAGAAGTCCTTTACCTTTTACATGTACTTTCCTTTTTGCATTCCAGGGCTGACCCTACCTGCAGGGCTTTTACAATCTTACCAACCTACGTCAATTGCAGATCTTCTCTTGATGCTCCTAATAACTTATGTACTGCTGCCATTAACTAACTTAAAACCAGCATAATACATCCTTTTCTGGAATGTAAAACCTTGCACTACTAGGCTCCCATTTTTTTAAACCTGTGCTCCTCTCTGTGCCTCCTGCAAAACACACACACTCCTTCTGCCTGCTCCCGCTCTGAGCACATATGTGGACAGGGGACTTGTGAAATGAAATCACTTTACTGCTGCCCTCCTGCCGCCGGGTGCACTGAGCCTGGGGAATACCGTGCTGCTCGGATCTCGGCCGCTCTTGCGCGGGCTGCGTGTTCCCGCGTTTCCTTTGACGTAACACAGGTACAGCAAGGCACACTCCCACGGCACGCACGGCACGCACACCCTAGGACAGGCACACACACGCTTGTGTTTTACGGGCGTGAGCGTAAAGCTTGCGGGCTTTGCCAAGCTGCCTGCGTACCTCTGTGTGCTTTTAAGGGTCCTGCAGGACAGGCTGGCGTTAAGACATTTATCTTATTATTCGAACTGTCTCTCACTGCTGTAGCTGCAGTTCCGTCCTGGAGCATTGCAGGGAATACTGATGACATAGGCAGCTCTCGCCGCACAGTCCCCTGGCACACTTTGCTTGGCCTACACTGCCACCTGCTGGTGGGATGCTAGGGAAACTGACCAGAGCCAAGCCAGCTTTCAATTATCAGTAAAAACAAGTCCTTCTGTATTATGCTGTGAATCCAGTAATATAAATGTTCAAGGGGTGGGAATGACAATGTGTGTTTGATTTTTTTGGACAAAACCATAACATGAGCTAATGATAAAATAAGCAGAAGAGATAAAGCTTGAATGTACAGTGATAACATGTGAAGAGAATGAGTTTATGTCACAAGGGCAAGTACATGCAGGTCATAGGAAACCCTCAGTGGTTGTACCCATGAGTCACGTCATGATGTGTGCTCTTATAGCGTGTCGCACGGCGTTGTCGGCCAACATTGTCTTCCTCGTGGACGAGTCCTGGAGCATGGCCTACAGTGGCTTTCGGGCCGTGAAGGAGTTCATTGGTGACATCATCAGGTCCTTCGAAAGCCACGCCGTGGGCCAAGAGGGCATCCGCTTTGGAGTCACCCTCTACGGAGACGTCCCCCGGTACGTGGGCTTTTCACACGCGGCTACCGAACGAAAGCGGCTCGTGAAAGAGAGAGGTAGAGCTGTGGGTGGGGGGAGGGCTGTTAAATGAGAGAAAACCTTGACATATTTATGTCTTGGTACATTTTTATAGAGGTGGAGAAATATGTGTTGGATTCTGCCCAGTTTGGTAGAAGTGTGTTTTACATATCCTGACCTGTGCGGGGTGGGGCTGTTGTCTCCCCAGGATGAGAATAGCACTGACAGACTACAGCACCCAGGGGGAGGTGCTCGGGGCAGTGAAGGACCTGCCTTACGAGGGAGGTGGCAGTTACACAGGCAAGGCCCTCGACTTCCTGGTGGACACCGCCTTCAGTCCTGCTCTTGTCCAGGATGAAGCCCCCAAGGTGCAGTCGACCCCCCGCAGCCTCTCCATTCCTCCTCCTTAAAAAATAAATAAATAATTATCTGATACCATTCCAGAGGAGCTTTTCTGCCCCCTGCTGGACGAATAAAATGCATTTTTTTTTTACAGCATTTTTTTTTTTTTTACGGAACTGCTCCTCAGATTAAGTCCTTCCTAATCGTCAATTTTAGTTGCAGAAAAATGTGTCACAAGCTTAATTAAAAATTTTCCGCTTACACAAAGAGTTTGCATTCAGAGACAGCTGATCTGTTACACTGATACAGCGCTTTGGGATTTGGTTGGAATTTGCTTTGGTAATAAGATGTACACTGAAGGGGAATATCGCATTTAGATTTATAATCTCTTTGGCTTCCATTCTCCAATAATGAAACTGAAGTGAAAGCAAGTAGAAGGAACAGTTTAGTTATAGGTTTTTTTTTTTTTTAATTCAGCATGGCACTTAGGTATAAAAAATGTGTTCAGGGGTCAAAATGTATTTTGTGCATTATGTGAAGTAATATGTTGCTCACGTGTAATGCTTGAAGAAATTAAATTAGGAAATTCTCGTAATTTTTTATGCCAGTAAGACATTTTGTTGGTTATGGAAATGATGTCTTGCGTAACTGCGATGATCTTTGTGTTTGGTTACAGATCGGCATCCTGATAACAGACGGCAGGTCGTCTGACCCTGTGGATGCCCCGGCTCAGCTGGTGTCCGACAGTGGCATAACGCTGTATGCTGTGGGTAAGGCCTGCCTTCCTTAGCCGGCCTTTAGGGGGCGCTCTCCATTTGCACATTCACACAATGCCACGTCCCTGAAAACATTTTGAAAGTTTATGTTCTCTTTAGCTGTAATATATGGTTTAACCTGTTTTAAATTTAAGAGACTTTTCCCCACACAAAGACTAGTCCAGCTGCATACATTACAGTGACCAAAAGTCCATCACTGTGTGTGTTTTTGTGGTGCATGACCGCAAGTGAGAGAATATTAAATTCAATTTAATTTATTTTTATATAGCGCCTTTCACAACAATGTGCTGCAAAGCACTTTACACAAGAAATTGCACATATCGAAGAAGAAACTATAAGAATTAATACAAATGAAGCCAGACAACAACGAGGAGAGGAACCAAAAACTCCACAGTGTGGAGAAAAAAAACCTCTGGGGGCCCGAGCTTGACTGGCTGCCCAGCCGCTCCTAGGCATGCTAACATTACAGAATATAGTCGTACTTACTGACACTTTGATTGTTTTACAGCCTGCGTGGCCGAATATACCACAAAAAAACATTGCGGTTTCTGTTACCAAACCCCAAACAGCAGGGATTGTTTTGCTGTCTCCACAGGACTAATTTTTTATAATTTCATCTGTTTTTTAAATAGCAACATTTTTCATCATTAACTTTCATTAGCTTTTAGAATCTGTTGATGTGTTATTAGGAACCATTAATTGAATTAGTGTGAGTGTCAGTTGAAAATGTTTACAAAAATAGAAGCAAGAACATCCGCATGTGCCTGCGGAAGTTTGTATGCGTGAGTGCGTCTGAGTACGTGTGCGTGTGGGTGCGTGTAAATGGGTGTGTGACTGTCTGACTACAGCAATTTGGAGTTCTGAAATAATTACCGCTTGTCAATCAGGACCCAATTAATTTGTCTTATGGAGCCACACACACACATCTCTGCCACACACAAACGTATGATGTCCTACAAATTAGCCAAGAAATAATTATGAATTAGATCTTAAATTGTGTGTGACTTGTGTGCATGTCACAGAACCGAAGTTTATTACTTGGTCATACACGCATGTTCGATGAATGTCTAATGTCGAATTGCATGGCTCGCCTCTGTTTTTCCAGTAAGTTATTGGTTATGCAGGCCAGTCAGAGGCGCTGCGATGGGACAGGCACAGCAGGCAACTGCTTGAGGCCCCAGGATGGGAGGGGGGCGTTTGGGGACAGTGGATCACATAGTACATATTGCAACGACAAATGTACAGAAATCCCCATGAAACATTTTGTCTAGGGCCTCAGGATTCCATAGAATCAGCTCTGAGGCCAGTAGGTGGTGTAATAGCTAGGGAGTTAAACTGGTAACTGTGAAGTGGGGGCCAGACTGCAGTTATTAAACACCCCTGTTAAAAAAATTATTTTTTGTATATATAATTTAAAAAACTGTCAGTCACTCTGGATAGTTATGAAATTATGTTCTTGCAGTGTCTACAAAGAGCTAAATAAATATCAAAAATATAAAAAGAAAAAATTGTATATATTTTATGCTGTTTATCTACAGATATAGCATTGTGTTTCATACTTCTATGGTGCCAGTCTCTATGGTGCTGGCTGGAATTCAGAGGACCTGTGGGATAGCTCCGGGGGTGTTTTGGTGCAGGGGTGAGAGATGCTGACCAGATGGAGCTCAGGAAGATGGTGACAGAGCCCTTTGAGGAGCACTCCATGTTCATCAGTGACTTTGCTCACCTCGGCACCCTCCTGCCCAAGCTCTCCCGCCGGATGTGCTTCACGGCCTCAGAGCCACCTCGGCCCGTCAGGGAGAGACAGCCTGGTGGGTGCCCGCTCACGCAGATGCCATGCCTCCCCTGCTGAGCATCTACATGCCTGTGATACCCCGGCTGACACGTCTTTGGACTTGCGATGTTTAACTTGTACCCTGCCACGTCCTCAGCAGGATATTTAATTCACATACGGACACGTCCATAGCAGCCAAATGTTTAATTCACCCTCTGGCTTCTGGCTGTCAGGCCCTAAGGCTGCCGTTTCGTCCCGAGATGTCTAACTCATTCAGGGTTTTCAACCTACACACTCAAAATGTCTTAAATATTATGATAATTTTCTCCTACACTGACATGTCCTTAGCCCCAAGATCCTTCTCAGGCTGCAATTTTTCTCAATTTAAAATCTAAATGGTCAAAAATGTTTCTATTACCCATACTGCACTGGGGCTGCAAAGATCTTCCTTGGCGTGTTTGTCTTCATGGCTGGTAATACATGTGTTTGTGTGCGTGTCTGTATATGTGTGCGTATTGGGGGCGGGCGTTTTTCGACAGAGAGTGAACGTCCCATGGGCCCCAGGGACCTGGCGGCGAGCGAGCTGAGCTACAGCACCCTGCGGCTGACCTGGACCCCCGCCACAGGAGATGTGACGGGTCACCGGCTGCTGATCACCCCGCTGTCCCCTAAGGGCTACCAGCTGACTGAACAGCAGAAGCAAGTGAGGGCTGGAGTCTCAGAGAGGGCTGGAGCTATCAGGAACATGGGCAGATTTCATGTGGTGGGGATTTAGGGTGGCACTGGGTGACGGTTGGTTTAATCCACAGTCATGTGCTCATGGTATTCCAACATTGCCTGGGGTGTCAGAGGTTAGAGGTCAGAGCTGTTAGGGAGGGGTGATCAGAGTGGTGAGGAGAGTTCATGCTGCTGTCTGTGGTTATCATGAAAGTATAGGGGAGTAAATCTGCTGAATCATTTGTGTGTGTGTGTGTGTGTGTTCATGTGTGCGTGCAAGTGTGATGCCAGTGTGAGATGAGTGATGTGAACTAACCCATAAATACTAGCATCTGCCTGCTATGTCCTGAAGGTATTAATATTCTATTAAGACTGTCACAAGACTGCCCCCCCATGGCATCTGTGCCCCCCCATGGCATCTGTGGCCTTCCTGCTCATCATCATTAAATGTTCCTTTCAGCTACAACTACAGCTGCTTTATACAGCTGTATAGAGTGCACCTCACATCCAGAGTAATGTGGGGGGGGGGGGGGGGGGGGGGGGGGGGGGGGGGGGGGGGGGGGGGGGGGGGGGGGGGGGGGGGGGGGG